>CAXDIG010000258.1:0-167777 GCA_963989225.1 Dromius quadrimaculatus | reverse complement strand
ATATGGCAGAATCTAGCACCAAATACATAATATTTCGTGTTTTTAGAGTGCTATTCTCAGTTTTACAAATTTTGGAATGAGTTGGAATCACGCTTTTCCGCGCAGATTCTCACAATCAGAAAGTTTGAATTCCTATCCAGGACATCATGATATGTATGAATCAATCGACAAAAACATCATATTTTGTGTTTTCAGAGCGCTATCTGCAGTTATATGATGTTTGAAATAAGTCAAAATTACCACATTCTGAGCAGTTTCAAAGTATCGCAAATCACATAAATCTATCCAATACAACATAATACGCATGAATTTGTCCTCAAATGCACGAAATATTGCGTTTCAAGCGATTTATCGGCGTTTTTTTTTGTCTCGTTGAGAAAGTTTTTGATGCTGTAAATCTGCTCAGAATCAAGATTTTGCTTAAGAAATGGGTTATATGGCAGAATCTAGCACCAAATACATCATATTCCGTGTTTTTAGAGTGCTTTTCTCAGTTTTACGAACTTTGGAATAAGTTGGAATCCCGCTTTTCCGCGCAGATTTTCACAATCAAAAAGTTCATATTCCTATCCAGGACATCATGATATGTATGAATATATCGACAAAAACATCATATTTCGTGTTTTCAGAGCACTATCTGCAGTTATATGAAGTTTGAAATAAGTCAGAATTACCACATTCTAAGCAGTTTCAAAGTATCGCAAATCACATAAATCTATCCAATACAACATAATTCGCATGAATCCGTCCTCAAATGCACAAAATTTTGCGCTTCCAGCGAGTTATCGGAGTTATTTCTGAGTCTCGTTTAGAAATTTTTGATGCTGTAGATCTGCTCAGGATCGGAATTTTGCTGCAGAAATGCATTATATGGCAGAATCTAACACCAAATACATCATATTTCGTGTTTTTAGAGTGCTATTCTCAGTTCTACAAACTTTGGAATAAGTTGAAATCACGCTTTTCCGCGCAGATTTTCACAATCAAAAAGTTCATATTCATATCCAGGACATCATGATATGTATGAATCCGTCGACAAATACATCATATTTCGTGTTTTCAGAGCGCTATCTGCAGTTATATGAAGTTTGAGATGAGTCAAAATTACCACATTCTGAGCAGTTTCAAAGTATCGCAAATCACATAAATCTATTCAATACAACATAATACGCATAAATCCGTCCTCAAATGCACAAAATTCTGCGTTTCCAGCAAGTCATCGGCGTTTTTTCTGAGTCTCGTTGAGAAATTTTTGATGCAATAAATCTGCTCAGAATCGAGATTTTGCTTCGGAAATGCGTTATATGGCAGACTCTAGCACCAAATACATCATATTTCGTGTTTTTAAAAAACTATTCTGAGTTTTACAATTTTGGGAATAAGTTGAAATCACGCTTTTCCGCGCAGATTTTCACAATCAAAAAGTTCATATTCCTATCCAGGACATCATGATATGTATAAATCCATCGACAAAAATAATATATTTCGTGTTTTCAGTGCGGTATCTGCAGTTATATGAAGTTTGAAATAAGTCAAAATTACCACATTCTGAGCAGTTTCAAAGTATCGCAAATCACCTAAATCTATCCAATACAACATAATACGCATGAATCCGTTCTGGAATGCACAAAACTCTGCGTTTCCAGCGAGTTATCGACGTTCTTTCTGAATCTCGTTGAGTAATTTTTGACGCAGTAAATCTGCTCAGAATCGAAATTTTGCTTCAGAAATGGATTATATGGCAGAATCTAGCAGCAAATACATCATATTCCGTGTTTTTAGAGTGCTTTTCTCAGTTTTACAAACTTTGGAATAAGTTGAAATCACGTTTTTCCGCGCAGATATCCAGGACATCATGATATGTATGAATCCATCGACAAAAACATCATATTTCGTGTTTTCAGAGCGCTATCTAGAGTTATATGAAGATTGAAATAAGTCGAAATCACCACATTCTGAGCAGTTTCAAAGTATCGCAAATCACATAAATCTATCCAATACAACATAATACGCATGAATCCGACCTCAAATGAACATAATTTTGCGTTTCCAGCGAGATATTGGCGTTCTTTCTGAGTCTCGTTGAGAGATTTTTGATGCTGTTAATCTGCTCAGAATCAAGATTTTGCTTCAGAAATGGATTATGTGGCAGAATCTAGCACCAAATACATCATATTCCGTGTTTTTAGAGTGCTTTTCTCAGTTTTACAAACTTTGGAATAAGTTGAAATCCCGCTTTTCCGCGCGGATTTTTACAATCAAAAAGTTCATATTCCTATCCAGGACATCATGATATGTATGAATCCATCGACAAAAACATCATATTTCGTGTTTTCACAGCGCTATCTGCAGTTATATGAAGTTTGAAATAAGTCAAAATTACCACATTTTAAGCAGTTTCAAAGTATCGCAAATCACATGAATCTATCCAATACAACATAATACGCATAAATCCGTCCTCAAATGCACAAAATTCTGCGTTTCCAGCGAGTCATCGGCGTTTTTTCTGAGTCTCGTTGAGAAATTTTTGATGCAATAAATCTGCTCAGAATCGAGATTTTGCTTCGGAAATGCGTTATATGGCAGACTCTAGCACCAAATACATCATATTTTGTGTTTTTAGAGTACTATTCTCAGTTTTACAATTTTGGGAATAAGTTGAAATCACGCTTTTCCGCGCAGATTTTCACAATCAAAAAGTTCATATTCTATCCAGGACATCATGATATGTATGAATCCATCGACAAGAACATCATATTCCGTGTTTTCAGAGCGCTATCTGCAGTTATATGAAGTTTGAAGTAAGTCAAAATTACCACATTCTGAGCAGTTTCAAAGTATCGCAAATCACATAAATCTATCCAATACAACATAATACGCATGAATCCGTCCTGAAATGTACAAAATTTTGCGTTTCCAGCGAGTTATCGACGTTCTTTCTGAGTCTCGTTGAGTAATTTTTGACGCTGTAAATCTGCTCAGAATCGAGATTTTGCTTCAGAAATGGGTTATATGGCAGAATCTAGCACCAAATACATCATATTTCGTGTTTTTAGAGTGCTTTTCTCAGTTTTACAAAACTTTGGGATAAGTTGAAATCACGCTTTTCCGCGCAGATTTTCACAATCAAAAATCGGTTGTCTGTAAAGTCGGTTTACTGACGATAGTTTAACGTGACAACGTCATGAGAAAATACTGATGGAGTGGTTGCATTTTTAAAAAGAAAATTTCAATTTCATCGGTTTGATAGATATTTTGTATGGATATAGAGAAGGAGGTAAATGGAAATCGGGAATTGAATTGATCAAGTTACATTTATTTGTAGGCATAAATACAATTATGCCAATTTATTTTTTTTTTATTTCTTTCAGCAAGTGAACTGAATAAAAGTGGTTGTTTAATTAGTTACTCAATTATTTTCGCAAATTCAAACGTAACTTGTTGTGAAAAAGTGATAATCTTGAATGATTTATTATAAGAATAAACTGTGATTAAATTATTGTTCATAAATCCTAAATTTAAAATTTTAAATCTAGAAACATCATTGAAATTTTTGTAACTCTAGCTTTTGAAAAGCCCGCCTCAATGTGTTTGATATGGAAGAAAATTGTTCTCTTTGACGGCTTGCTGATCCAACCTGTCATTTCAGACACGTTGTTATGATATGTGGAAGATTTAACATTTATGTTTCAATTTTTTTCAATCATAGCTACGCTCGATAATTATTTCGATCGAATAGTGAAACCATTGTTTCTTTACTCATCGTGAAATAGTTTTGGGTAAGAGTGACTAATAGGTCACTATGACATTTTGCACAATTTTAAAGAGATGGCGATACTGGCGTCTCTGCAGTGAAAACAAATTCTGTCAGTGGCACTAAAACAGTGTTCATGTGTAAAAATGGTTGTAGGTTAGCTCGCCACGCTCGCGGCTTTAACAAACATCCCTGAATATTACCGCACTTGCGCTGCGCGCGCCTGTGGGACTGAACTTGAGAGGAAACCACCTCGAAGGGTGAACCAAACTTCTCCATGTTGGACCGAAATAATGAAACTTTCACATGTCATGTTTGAGGACTACTGCTTAGCTACCACTTACTCTGTACACATGTATTCCGAGCGCAAGCGCATTATCATAGTGACCTATCATTCACTTAATCCTAGTTCTGGTAACTTATTGTTATAGTTTTGTCAATTATAGCATAACCTACAATCGCTGCACTAGCGGACCGATGCTATTTATTTTATTGATGAAAGCACGAATATTTGACAATATATCACTGAACATATATCTGATATCGAACGAATCATTACCTTTATCGCCGCAATTATCTTTCCTATAAACAATTGACACCACATTCACTTTTCACTGCACTTAATACTTGACGAAAACATGTGAATGTATTATTGTATAGCAGCTGTCCACGCGGACGCATCGCTCACTCAAATAGGTGAGAGACAGATGTCGAACGCTGCCGAATGCGTAGGCCGATTATGCCTCTTTGTCGCTCGTTCCGCGCTCTTGCTTGCACTTCAAGCCTGAAATAGAACGCCTCAGAGCGAGGTAACGCCCGCATGAATCTTGTTTTTTTGTGCGTATAGCCGGCTCCATCAAATTATGTGACGTTGTCACGTCAAAAACAAACATATCCCAATTAAATGGAACTTTTCATTACTTCGTTGCACCTGAAACCGTGTTTCACGTCCGTCCTATATAAAATCTTCAACACAACTGTCGTCTCTTAACATATTACAGTAGTACATCATAATCTTATTAATTACTTATTTAATTTATTCTTATTGATGAATAATCATTGGCATTTGTGATGACGTAATGGAACGCCTCAGAGCGAGCGAGGTAACGCCGTATGAGTCATGTTTTTCCGTGCGTGCAGCCAGCTCTATCGAATTATAAGACGTTATCACGTCAAAAGTTCATATTCCTATCCAGGACATCATGATATGTATGAATCCATCGACAAAAACATCATATTTCGTGTTTTTAGAGCGCTATCTGCAGTTATATGAAGTTTGAAATAAGTCAAAACCACCACATTCTGAGCAGTTTCAAAGTATCGCAAATCACATAAATCTATCCAATACAACATAGTACGCATGAATCCGTCCTCAAATGCACGAAATTTTGCGTTTCCAGCGAGTTATCGGCGTTATTTCTGAATCTCGTTGAAAAATTTTTGATGCTGTAAATCTGCTCAGAATCGGGATTTTGCTGAAGAAATGCATTATATGGCAGAATCTAACACCAAATACATCATATGTCGTGTTTTTAGAGTGCTATTCTCAGTTTCACAAACTTTGGAATAAGTTGAAATCACGCTTTTCCGCGCAGATTTTCACAATCAAAAAGTTCATATTTCTATCCAGGACATCATGATATGTATGAATCCTTCGACAAAAACATCATATTTTGTGTTTTCAGAGCGCTATCTGCAGTTATATGATGTTTGAAATAAGTCAAAATTACCACATTCTGAGCAGTTTCAAAGTATCGCAAATCACATGAATCTATCCAATACAACATAATACGCATAACTCCGTCCTCGAATGCACAAAATTTAGCGTTTCCAGCGAGTTATCAACGTTCTTTCTGAGTCTCGTTGAGAAATTCTTGATGCTGTTAATCTGCTCAGAATCACGATTTTGCTCCAGAAATGGGTTATATGGCAGAATCTAGCACCAAATACATCATATTCCGTGTTTTTAGAGTGCTATTCTTAGTTTTACAAACTTTGGAATAAGTTGGAATCACGATTTTCCACGCAGATTTTCACAATCAAAAAGTTCATATTTCCATCCAGGACATCATGATATGTATGAATCCATCGACAAAAACATCATATTTCGTGTTTTCAGAGCGCTATCTGCAGTTATATGAAGTTTGGAATAAGTCAAAATTACCACATTCTGAGCAGTTTCAAAGTATCGCAAATCACATAAATCTATCCAATACAACATAATACGCATGAATCCGTCCTCAAATGCACAAAATTTTGCGTTTCCAGCGAGTTATCGGCGTTCTTTCTGAGTCTCGTTGAGAAATTTTTGATGCTGTAAATCTGCTCAGAATCGAGATTCTGCTGCAGAAATGCGTTATATGGCAGAATCTAGCACCTAATACATCATATTTCGTGTTTTAAGAGTGCTATTCTTAGTTTTACAAACTTTGGAATAAGTTGGAATCATGCTTTTCCGCGCAGATTTCCACAATCAAAAAGTTCATATTCCTATCAAGGACATCATGATATGTATGAATCCATCGACGAAAACATCATATTTCGTGTTTTCAGAGCGCTATCTGCAGTTATATGGAGTTTGAAATAAGTCAGAATTACCACATTCTGAGCAGTTTCAAAGTATCGCAAATCACATAAATCTATCCAATACAACATAATACGCATGAATCCGTCCTCAAATGCAAAAAATTTCGCGTTTCCAGCGAGTTATCGGCGTTCTCTCTGAGTCTCGTTGAGAAATTTTTGATGCTGTAAATCTGCTCAGAATCGAGATTTTTCTTCAGAAATGCGTTATATGGCAGAATCTAGCACCAAATACATCATATTTCGTGTATTTAGAGTGCTATTCTCAGTTTTACAAACTTTGGAATAGGTTGGAATCACGCTTTCCCGCACAGATTTTCACAATCAAAAAGTCCTTATTCCTATCAAGGACATCATGATATGTATGAATCCATCGACAAAAACATCATATTTCGTGTTTTCAGAGCGCTTTCTGCAGTTTAATGAAGTTTGAAATTAGTCAAATTTACCAAATTCTGAACAGTTTCAAATTATCGCAAATCACATAAATCTATCCAATACAACATAATACGCATGAATCCGTCCTCAAATGCACAAAATTTTGCGTTTCCAGCGAGTCATCGGCGTTTTTTCTGTCTTGTTAAGAAATTTTTGATGCTGTAAATCTGCTCAGAATCTAGATTTTGCTTCAGAGATGCGTTATATGGCAGAATCTAGCACCAAATACATCATATTTCGTGTTTTTAGAGTGCTATTCTCAGTTTTACAAACATTGGAATGAGTTGGAATCACGCTTTTCCGCGCAGATTTTCATAAACAAAAAGTTCATATTCCTATCCATGACATAATGATATGTATGAATCCATCGACAGAAACATCATATTTCGTGTTTTCAGAGCGCTATCTGCAGTTATATGAAGTTTGAAATAAGTCAAAATTACCACATTCTGAGCAGTTTCAAAGTATCGCAAATCACATAAATCTATCCAATACAACATAATAAGCATAAATCCGTCCTCAAATGCACAAAATTTTGCGTTTCCAGCGAGTTATCGGCTTTTTTTCTGA
The DNA here is from genome assembly GCA_963989225.1 of Dromius quadrimaculatus. Lineage (NCBI taxonomy): Eukaryota > Metazoa > Arthropoda > Insecta > Coleoptera > Carabidae > Dromius > Dromius quadrimaculatus. The sequence goes on along the minus strand of CAXDIG010000258.1, from coordinate 160,432 downwards.
ATCTCGTTGAGAAATTTTTGATGCTGTAAATCTGCTCAGAATCGAGATTTTGCTTCAGAAATACGTTATATGGCAGAATCTAGCACCAAATACATCATATTTCGTGTTTTTAGAGTGCTATTCTCAGTTCTATAATTTTTGGAATGAGTTGAAATCACGCTTTTCCGCGCAGATTTTCAAAAACAAAAAGTTCATATTCCTTTCCAGCACATCATGATATGTATGAATCCATCGACAAAAACATCATATTTCGTGTTTTCAGAGCGCTATCTGCGGTTATATGAAGTTTGAAATAAATCAAAATTACCACATTCTGAGCAGTTTCAAAGTCTTGCAAATCACATAAATCTATCCAATGCAACATAATACGTAAGAATTCGTCCTCAAATGCACAAAATTTTGCGTTTCCAGCGAGTTATCGGCGTTTTTCCTGAGTCTCGTTGAAAAATTTTTGATGCTGTAAATCTGCTCAGAATCGAGATTTTGCTTCAGAAATGCGTTATATGGCAGAATCTAGCACCACATATATTATATTCCGTGTTTTTAGAGTGTTATTCCCAGTTTTACAAACATTGGAATATGTTGGAATCACGCTTTTTCGCGCAGATTTTCACGATCAAAAAGTTCATATTCCTATCCAGGACATCATTATATGTATGAATCCATCGACAAAAACATCATATTTCGTGTTTTGAGAGCGCTATCTGCAGTTATATCAAATTTGAAATAAGTCAAAATTACCACATTCTGAGCAGTTTCAAAGTATCGCAAATCACATAAATCTATCCAATACAACATGATACGCATGAATCCGTCCTCAAATGCACATAATTTCGCATTTCCAGCGAGTTATCGTCATTCTTTCTGAGTCTCGTTGAGGAACTTTTGATGCTGTAAATCTGCTCAGAATCGAGATTTTTCTTCAGAAATGCGTTATATGGCAGAATCTAGCACCAAAAACATCATATTTTGTGTATTTAGAGTGCTATTCTCAGTTTTACAAACTTTGGAATAGGTTGGAATCACGCTTTCCCGCACAGATTTTCACAATCAAAAAGTTCTTATTCCTATCCAGGACATCATAATATGTATGTTTGGATCTATCAACAAAAACATCATATTTCGTGTTTTAAGAGCGCTATCTGCAGTTATATGAAGTTTGAAATAAATCAAAATTACCACATTCTGAGCAGATTCAAAGTATCGCAAATCACATAAATCTATCCAATATAACATAATACGCATGAATCCGTCCTCAAATGCACAAAATTTTGCGTTTCCAGCGAGTGATTGGCGTTCTTTCTGAGTCTCGTTGAGAAATTTTTGATGCTGTTAATTTGCTCAGAATCGAGATTTTGCTTCAGAAATGCGTTATATGGCAGAATCTAGCACCAAATACATGATATTTCGTGTTTTTAGAGAGCTATTCTCAGTTTTACATACTCTGGATAAAGTTGAAATCACTTTTTTCCGCGCATATTTTCTAAATCAAAAAGTTCTTATTCCTTTCTAGGACATCATAATATGTATGAATCCATCGACAAGAACATCATATTTTGTGTTCTCAGAGCGCTATCTGCAGTTATATGAAGTTTGAAATAAGTCAAAATTACCACACTCTGAGCAGTTTCAAAGCATCGCAAATCACACAAATTCATCCAATACAACATAATACGCAGGAATCCGTTCTCAAATGCACAAAATTTTGCGTTTCCAGCGAGTTATCGGCGTTTTTTCTAAGTCTCGTTGAGAAATTTTTTATGCTGCAAATCTGTTCAGAATCGATATTTTGCTTCAGAAATGCGTTATATGGCAGAATCTAGCACCAAATACATCATATTTCGTGTTTTTAGAGTGCTATTCTCAGTTTTACAAACTTTGGAATAAGTTGAGATCACGCTTCTCCGCGCAGATTTTCACAATCAAAAAGATCACATTCCTATCCAGGACATCATGATATGTATGAATCCATCGACAAAAACATCATATTTCGTGATTTCAGAGCGCTATCTGCAGTTATATGATGTTTGAAATAAGTCAAAATTACCACATTCTGAGCAGTTCCAAAGTATCGCAAATCACATAAATCTAACCAATACAACATAATACACATGAATCCGTCCTCGAATGCACATAATTTCGCGTTTCCAACAAGTTATCGGCGTTCTTTCTGAGTCTCGTTGAGAATTTTTTGATGCTGTGAATCTGCTCAGAATCGAGGTTTTGCTTCAGAAATGCGTTATATGGCAGGATCTAGCACCAAATACATCATATTTCGTGTTTCCAGAGTGCTATTCTCAGTATTACAAACTTTGGAATAGGTTGAAATTACGCTTTTCCGCGCAGATTTTCACAATCAAAAAGCTCATATTCCTATCCAGAACATCATGATATGTATGAATCCATCGACAAAAACATCATATTTCGTGTTTTCAGAGCGCTATCTGCAGTTACATGAAGTTTGAAATTAGTCGAAATTACCAAATTCTGAGCAGTTTCAAAGTATCGCAAACCACATAAATCTATCCAATACAACATGATACGCATGAATCCGTCCTTAAATGCACAAAATTTTGCGTTTCCAGCGAGTTATCGGCGTTCTTTCTAAGTCTCGTTGAGAACTTTTTGATGCTGTAAATCTGCTCAGAATCAAGATTTTGCTTCAGAAATGGGTTATATGGCAGAATATAGCACCAAATACATCATATTCCGTGTTTTTAGGGTGCTTTTCTTAGTTTTACAAACTTTGGAATAAGTTGAAATCCCGCTTTTCCGCGCAAATTTTCACAATCAAAAAGTTCATATTCCTGTCCAGGACATCATGATATGTATGAATCCATCGACAAAGACAACATATTTCGTGTTTTCAGAGCGCTATCTGCAGTTATATGAAGTTTGAAATAAGTCAGAACTACCACATTCTGAGCAGTTTCAAAGTATCGCAAATCACATAAATTTATCCAATACAACATAATACGCATGAATCCATCCTCAAATGCACAAAATTTTGCGCTTCCAGCAAGTTATCGGCGTTATTTCTGAGTCTCGTTGAGAAATTTTGGATGCTGTGAATCTGCTCAGAATCGGGATTTTGCTGCAGAAATGCATTATATGGCAGAATCTAGCACCAAATACATCATATTTCGTGTTTTTGGAGTGCTATTCTCAGTCTTACAAACTTTGGAATTAGTTGAAATCACGCTTTTCTGCGCAGATTTTCACAATCAAGAAGTTCATATTTCTATCCAGGGACATCATAATATGTATGAATCCGTCGACAAAAACATCAAATTCCGTGTTTTCAGAGCGCTATCTGCAGTTATATGAAGTTTGAAATAAGTCAAAATTACCACATTCTGAGCAGTTTCAAAGTATCGCAAATAACATAAATCTATCCAATACAACTTAATACGCATGAATCCGTCCTTAAATGCACAAAATTCTGCGTTTCCAGCGAGTCATCGGCGTTTTTTCTGAGTCTCGTTGTAAAATTTTTGATGCAATAAATCTGCTCAGAATCAAGACTCTGCTTCAGAAATGCATTATATGGCAGACTCTAGCACCAAATACATCATATTTCGTGTTTTTAGATTGCTATTCTCAATTTTACAATTTTGGGAATAAGTTGAAATCACGCTTTTCCGCGCAGATTTTCACAATCAGAAAGTTCATATTTCTATCCAGGACATCATGATATGTATGAATCCATCGACAAGAACATTATATATCGTGTTTTCAGTGCGGTATCTGCAGTTATATGAAGTTTGAAATAAGTCAAAATTACCACATTCTGAGCAGTTTCAAAGTATCGCAAATCACCTAAATCTATCCAATACAACATAATACGCATGAATCCGTTCTGGAATGCACAAAACTTTGCGTTTCCAGCGAGTTATCGACGTTCTTTCTGAATCTCGTTGAGTAATTTTTGACGCAGTAAATCTGCTCAGAATCGAAATTTTGCTTCAGAAATGGATTATATGGCAGAATCTAGCAGCAAATACATCATATTCCGTGTTTTTAGAGTGCTTTTCTCAGTTTTACAAACTTTGGAATAAGTTGAAATCACGTTTTTCCGCGCAGATATCCAGGACATCATGATATGTATGAATCCATCGACAAAAACATCATATTTCGTGTTTTCAGAGCGCTATCTAGAGTTATATGAAGATTGAAATAAGTCGAAATCACCACATTCTGAGCAGTTTCAAAGTATCGCAAATCACATAAATCTATCCAATACAACATAATACGCATGAATCCGACCTCAAATGAACATAATTTTGCGTTTCCAGCGAGATATCGGCGTTCTTTCTGAGTCTCGTTGAGAGATTTTTGATGCTGTAAATCTGCTCAGAATCAAGATTTTGCTTCAGAAATGGATTATGTGGCAGAATCTAGCACCAAATACATCATATTCCGTGTTTTTAGAGTGCTTTTCTCAGTTTTACAAACTTTGGAATAAGTTGAAATCCCGCTTTTCCGCGCAGATTTTTACAATCAAAAAGTTCATATTCCTATCCAGGACATCATGATATGTATGAATCCATCGACAAAAACATCATATTTCGTGTTTTCACAGCGCTATCTGCAGTTATATGAAGTTTGAAATAAGTCAAAATTACCACATTTTAAGCAGTTTCAAAGTATCGCAAATCACATGAATCTATCCAATACAACATAATACGCATAAATCCGTCCTCAAATGCACAAAATTCTGCGTTTCCAGCGAGTCATCGGCGTTTTTTCTGAGTCTCGTTGAGAAATTTTTGATGCAATAAATCTGCTTAGAATCGAGATTTTGCTTCGGAAATGCGTTATATGGCAGACTCTAGCACCAAATACATCATATTTTGTGTTTTTAGAGTACTATTCTCAGTTTTACAATTTTGGGAATAAGTTGAAATCACGCTTTTCCGCGCAGATTTTCACAATCAAAAAGTTCATATTCTATCCAGGACATCATGATATGTATGAATCCATCGACAAGAACATCATATTCCGTGTTTTCAGAGCGCTATCTGCAGTTATATGAAGTTTGAAGTAAGTCAAAATTACCACATTCTGAGCAGTTTCAAAGTATCGCAAATCACATAAATCTATCCAATACAACATAATACGCATGAATCCGTCCTGAAATGTACAAAATTTTGCGTTTCCAGCGAGTTATCGACGTTCTTTCTGAGTCTCGTTGAGTAATTTTTGACGCTGTAAATCTGCTCAGAATCGAGATTTTGCTTCAGAAATGGGTTATATGGCAGAATCTAGCACCAAATACATCATATTTCGTGTTTTTAGAGTGCTTTTCTCAGTTTTACAAAACTTTGGAATAAGTTGAAATCACGCTTTTCCGCGCAGATTTTCACAATCAAAAATCGGTTGTCTGTAAAGTCGGTTTACTGACGATAGTTTAACGTGACAACGTCATGAGAAAATACTGATGGAGTGGTTGCATTTTTAAAAAGAAAATTTCAATTTCATCGGTTTGATAGATATTTTGTATGGATATAGAGAAGGAGGTAAATGGAAATCGGGAATTGAATTGATCAAGTTACATTTATTTGTAGGCATAAATACAATTATGCCAATTTATTTTTTTTTTATTTCTTTCAGCAAGTGAACTGAATAAAAGTGGTTGTTTAATTAGTTACTCAATTATTTTCGCAAATTCAATCGTAACTTGTTGTGAAAAAGTGATAATCTTGAATGATTAATTATAAGAATAAACTGTGATTAAATTATTGTTCATAAATCCTAAATTTAAAATTTTAAATCTAGAAACATCATTGAAATTTTTGTAACTCTAGCTTTTGAAAAGCCCGCCTCAATGTGTTTGATATGGAAGAAAATTGTTCTTTTTGACGGCTTGCTGATCCAACCTGTCATTTCAGACACGTTGTTATGATATGTGGAAGATTTAACATTTATGTTTCAATTTTTTTCAATCATAGCTACGCTCGATAATTATTTCGATCGAATAGTGAAACCATTGTTTCTTTACTCATCGTGAAATAGTTTTGGGTAAGAGTGACTAATAGGTCACTATGACATTTTGCACAATTTTAAAGAGATGGCGATACTGGCGTCTCTGCAGTGAAAACAAATTCTGTCAGTGGCACTAAAACAGTGTTCATGTGTAAAAATGGTTGTAGGTTAGCTCGCCACGCTCGCGGCTTTAACAAACATCCCTGAATATTACCGCACTTGCGCTGCGCGCGCCTGTGGGACTGAACTTGAGAGGAAACCACCTCGAAGGGTGAACCAAACTTCTCCATGTTGGACCGAAATAATGGAACTTTCACATGTCATGTTTGAGGACTACTGCTTAGCTACCACTTACTCTGTACACATGTATTCCGAGCGCAAGCGCATTATCATAGTGACCTATCATTCACTTAATCCTAGTTCTGGTAACTTATTGTTATAGTTTTGTCAATTATAGCATAACCTACAATCGCTGCACTAGCGGACCGATGCTATTCATTTTATTGATGAAAGCACGAATATTTGACAATATATCACTGAACATATATCTGATATCGAACGAATCATTACCTTTATCGCCGCAATTATCTTTCCTATAAACAATTGACACCACATTCACTTTTCACTGCACTTAATACTTGACGAAAACATGTGAATGTATTATTGTATAGCAGCTGTCCACGCGGACGCATCGCTCACTCAAATAGGTGAGAGACAGATGTCGAACGCTGCCGAATGCGTAGGCCGATTATGCCTCTTTGTCGCTCGTTCCGCGCTCTTGCTTGCACTTCAAGCCTGAAATAGAACGCCTCAGAGCGAGGTAACGCCGCATGAATCTTGTTTTTTTTGTGCGTATAGCCGGCTCCATCAAATTATGTGACGTTGTCACGTCAAAAACAAACATATCCCAATTAAATGGAACTTTTCATTACTTCGTTGCACCTGAAACCGTGTTTCACGTCCGTCCCATATAAAATCTTCAACACAACTGTCGTCTCTTAACATATTACAGTAGTACATCATAATCTTATTAATTACTTATTTAATTTATTCTTATTGATAAATAATCATTGGCATTTGTGATGACGTAATGGAACGCCTCAGAGCGAGCGAGGTAACGCCGTATGAGTCATGTTTTTCCGTGCGTGCAGCCAGCTCTATCGAATTATGAGACGTTATCACGTCAAAAGTTCATATTCCTATCCAGGACATCATGATATGTATGAATCCATCGACAAAAACATCATATTTCGTGTTTTTAGAGCGCTATCTGCAGTTATATGAAGTTTGAAATAAGTCAAATCCACCACATTCTGAGCAGTTTCAAAGTATCGCAAATCACATAAATCTATCCAATACAACATAGTACGCATGAATCCGTCCTCAAATGCACAAAATTTTGCGTTTCCAGCGAGTTATCGGCGTTATTTCTGAATCTCGTTGAAAAATTTTTGATGCTGTAAATCTGCTCAGAATCGGGATTTTGCTGGAGAAATGCATCATATGGCAGAATCTAACACCAAATACATCATATGTCGTGTTTTTAGAGTGCTATTCTCAGTTTCACAAACTTTGGAATAAGTTGAAATCACGCTTTTCCGCACAGATTTTCACAATCAAAAAGTTCATATTTCTATCCAGGACATCATGATATGTATGAATCCTTCGACAAAAACATCATATTTTGTGTTTTCAGAGCGCTATCTGCAGTTATATGATGTTTGAAATAAGTCAAAATTACCACATTCTGAGCAGTTTCAAAGTATCGCAAATCACATGAATCTATCCAATACAACATAATACGCATAACTCCGTCCTCGAATGCACAAAATTTAGCGTTTCCAGCGAGTTATCAACGTTCTTTCTGAGTCTCGTTGAGAAATTCTTGATGCTGTTAATCTGCTCAGAATCACGATTTTGCTCCAGAAATGGGTTATATGGCAGAATCTAGCACCAAATACATCATATACCGTGTTTTTAGAGTGCTATTCTTAGTTTTACAAACTTTGGAATAAGTTGGAATCACGATTTTCCACGCAGATTTTCACAATCAAAAAGTTCATATTCCCATCCAGGACATCATGATATGTATGAATCCATCGACAAAAACATCATATTTCGTGTTTTCAGAGCGCTTCTGCAGTTATATGAAGTTTGAAATAAGTCAAAATTACCACATTTTAAGCAGTTTCAAAGTATCGCAAATCACATGAATCTATCCAATACAACATAATACGCATAAATCCGTCCTCAAATGCACAAAATTCTGCGTTTCCAGCGAGTCATCGGCGTTTTTTCTGAGTCTCGTTGAGAAATTTTTGATGCAATAAATCTGCTCAGAATCGAGATTTTGCTTCGGAAATGCGTTATATGGCAGACTCTAGCACCAAATACATCATATTTTGTGTTTTTAGAGTACTATTCTCAGTTTTACAATTTTGGGAATAAGTTGAAATCACGCTTTTCCGCGCAGATTTTCACAATCAAAAAAGTTCATATTCTATCCAGGACATCATAATATGTATGAATCCATCGACAAGAACATCATATTCCGTGTTTTCAGAGCGCTATCTGCAGTTATATGAAGTTTGAAGTAAGTCAAAATTACCACATTCTGAGCAGTTTCAAAGTATCGCAAATCACGTAAATCTATCCAATACAACATAATACGCATGAATCCGTCCTGAAATGTACAAAATTTTGCGTTTCCAGCGAGTTATCGACGTTCTTTCTGAGTCTCGTTGAGTAATTTTTGACGCTGTAAATCTGCTCAGAATCGAGATTTTGCTTCAGAAATGGGTTATATGGCAGAATCTAGCACCAAATACATCATATTTCGTGTTTTTAGAGTGCTTTTCTCAGTTTTACGAAACTTTGGAATAAGTTGAAATCACGCTTTTCCGCGCAGATTTTCACAATCAAAAATCGGTTGTCTGTAAAGTCGGTTTACTGACGATAGTTTAACGTGACAACGTCATGAGAAAATACTGATGGAGTGGTTGCATTTTTAAAAAGAAAATTTCAATTTCATCGGTTTGATAGATATTTTGTATGGATATAGAGAAGGAGGTAAATGGAAATCGGGAATTGAATTGATCAAGTTACATTTATTTGTAGGCATAAATACAATTATGCCAATTTATTTTTTTTTTATTTCTTTCAGCAAGTGAACTGAATAAAAGTGGTTGTTTAATTAGTTACTCAATTATTTTCGCAAATTCAATCGTAACTTGTTGTGAAAAAGTGATAATCTTGAATGATTTATTATAAGAATAAACTGTGATTAAATTATTGTTCATAAATCCTAAATTTAAAATTTTAAATCTAGAAACATCATTGAAATTTTTGTAACTCTAGCTTTTGAAAAGCCCGCCTCAATGTGTTTGATATGGAAGAAAATTGTTCTTTTTGACGGCTTGCTGATCCAACCTGTCATTTCAGACACGTTGTTATGATATGTGGAAGATTTAACATTTATGTTTCAATTTTTTTCAATCATAGCTACGCTCGATAATTATTTCGATCGAATAGTGAAACCATTGTTTCTTTACTCATCGTGAAATAGTTTTGGGTAAGAGTGACTAATAGGTCACTATGACATTTTGCACAATTTTAAAGAGATGGCGATACTGGCGTCTCTGCAGTGAAAACAAATTCTGTCAGTGGCACTAAAACAGTGTTCATGTGTAAAAATGGTTGTAGGTTAGCTCGCCACGCTCGCGGCTTTAACAAACATCCCTGAATATTACCGCACTTGCGCTGCGCGCGCCTGTGGGACTGAACTTGAGAGGAAACCACCTCGAAGGGTGAACCAAACTTCTCCATGTTGGACCGAAATAATGAAACTTTCACATGTCATGTTTGAGGACTACTGCTTAGCTACCACTTACTCTGTACACATGTATTCCGAGCGCAAGCGCATTATCATAGTGACCTATCATTCACTTAATCCTAGTTCTGGTAACTTATTGTTATAGTTTTGTCAATTATAGCATAACCTACAATCGCTGCACTAGCGGACCGATGCTATTTATTTTATTGATGAAAGCACGAATATTTGACAATATATCACTGAACATATATCTGATATCGAACGAATCATTACCTTTATCGCCGCAATTATCTTTCCTATAAACAATTGACACCACATTCACTTTTCACTGCACTTAATACTTGACGAAAACATGTGAATGTATTATTGTATAGCAGCTGTCCACGCGGACGCATCGCTCACTCAAATAGGTGAGAGACAGATGTCGAACGCTGCCGAATGCGTAGGCCGATTATGCCTCTTTGTCGCTCGTTCCGCGCTCTTGCTTGCACTTCAAGCCTGAAATAGAACGCCTCAGAGCGAGGTAACGCCGTATGAATCTTGTTCTTTTTGTGCGTATAGCCGGCTCCATCAAATTATGTGACGTTGTCACGTCAAAAACAAACATATCCCAATTAAATGGAACTTTTCATTACTTCGTTGCACCTGAAACCGTGTTTCACGTCCGTCCCATATAAAATCTTCAACACAACTGTCGTCTCTTAACATATTACAGTAGTACATCATAATCTTATTAATTACTTATTTAATTTATTCTTATTGATAAATAATCATTGGCATTTGTGATGACGTAATGGAACGCCTCAGAGCGAGCAAGGTAACGCCGTATGAGTCATGTTTTTCCGTGCGTGCAGCCAGCTCTATCGAATTATGAGACGTTATCACGTCAAAAGTTCATATTCCTATCCAGGACATCATGATATGTATGAATCCATCGACAAAAAACATCATATTTCGTGTTTTTAGAGCGCTATCTGCAGTTATATGAAGTTTGAAATAAGTCAAAACCACCACATTCTGAGCAGTTTCAAAGTATCGCAAATCACATAAATCTATCCAATACAACATAGTACGCATGAATCCGTCCTCAAATGCACAAAATTTTGCGTTTCCAGCGAGTTATCGGCGTTATTTCTGAATCTCGTTGAAAAATTTTTGATGCTGTAAATCTGCTCAGAATCGGGATTTGGCTGAAGAAATGCATTATATGGCAGAATCTAACACCAAATACATCATATGTCGTGTTTTTAGAGTGCTATTCTCAGTTTCACAAACTTTGGAATAAGTTGAAATCACGCTTTTCCGCGCAGATTTTTACAATCAAAAAGTTCATATTTCTATCCAGGACATCATGATATGTATGAATCCTTCGACAAAAACATCATATTTTGTGTTTTCAGAGCGCTATCTGCAGTTATATGATGTTTGAAATAAGTCAAAATTATCACAGTTCTGAGCAAGTTTCAAAGTATCGCAAATCACATGAATCTATCCAATACAACATAATACGCATAACTCCGTCCTCGAATGCACAAAATTTAGCGTTTTCAGCGAGTTATCAACGTTCTTTCTGAGTCTCGTTGAGGAATTCTTGATGCTTGTTAATCTGCTCAGAATCACGATTTTGCTCCAGAAATGGGTTATATGGCAGAATCTAGCACCAAATACATCATATTCCGTGTTTTTAGAGTGCTATTCTTAGTTTTACAAACTTTGGAATAAGTTGGAATCACGATTTTCCACGCAGATTTTCACAATCAAAAAGTTCATATTTCCATCCAGGACATCATGATATGTATGAATCCATCGACAAAAACATCATATTTCGTGTTTTCAGAGCGCTATCTGCAGTTATATGAAGTTTGGAATAAGTCAAAATTACCACATTCTGAGCAGTTTCAAAGTATCGCAAATCACATAAATCTATCCAATACAACATAATACGCATGAATCCGTCCTCAAATGCACAAAATTTTGCGTTTCCAGCGAGTTATCGGCGTTCTTTCTGAGTCTCGTTGAGAAATTTTTGATGCTGTAAATCTGCTCAGAATCGAGATTCTGCAGCAGAAATGCGTTATATGGCAGAATCTAGCACCTAATACATCATATTTCGTGTTTTAAAGAGTGCTATTCTTAGTTTTACAAACTTTGGAATAAGTTGAAATCATGCTTTTCCGCGCAGATATCCACAATCAAAAAGTTCATATTCCTATCAAGGACATCATGATATGTATGAATCCATCGACGAAAACATCATAGTTCGTGTTTTCAGAGCGCTATCTGCAGTTATATGGAGTTTGAAATAAGTCAAAAATACCACATTCTGAGCAGTTTCAAAGTATCGCAAATCACATAAATCTATCCAATACAACATAATACGCATAAATCCGTCCTCAAATGCAAAAAATTTCGCGTTTCCAGCGAGTTATCGGCGTTCTCTCTGAGTCTCGTTGAGAAATTTTTGATGCTGTAAATCTGCTCAGAATCGAGATTTTTCTTCAGAAATGCGTTTATATGGCAGAATCTAGCACCAAATACATCATATTTCGTGTATTTAGAGTGCTATTCTCAGTTTTACAAACTTTGGAATAGGTTGGAATCACGCTTTCCCGCACAGATTTTCACAATCAAAAAGTCCTTATTCCTATCAAGGACATCATGATATGTATGAATCCATCGACAAAAACATCATATTTCGTGTTTTCAGAGCGCTTTCTGCAGTTTAATGAAGTTTGAAATTAGTCAAATTTACCAAATTCTGAACAGTTTCAAATTATCGCAAATCACATAAATCTATCCAATACAACATAATACTCATGAATCCGTCCTCAAATGCACAAAATTTTGCGTTTCCAGCGAGTCATCGGCGTTTTTTCTGTCTTGTTAAGAAATTTTTGATGCTGTAAATCTGCTCAGAATCTAGATTTTGCTTCAGAAATGCGTTATATGGCAGAATCTAGCACCAAATACATCATATTTCGTGTTTTTAGAGTGCTATTCTCAGTTTTACAAACATTGGAATGAGTTGGAATCACGCTTTTCCGCGCAGATTTTCATAAACAAAAAGTTCATATTCCTATCCATGACATAATGATATGTATGAGTCCATCGACAAAAACATCATATTTCGTGTTTTCAGAGCGCTATCTGCAGTTATATGAAGTTTGAAATAAGTCAGAATTACCACATTCTGAGCAGTTTCAAAGTATCGCAAATCACATGAATCTATCCAATACAACATAATAAGCATAAATCCGTCCTCAAATGCACAAAATTTTGCGTTTCCAGCGAGTTATCGGCTTTTTTTCTGAATCTCGTTGAGAAATTTTTTGATGCTGTAAATCTGCTCAGAATCGAGATTTTGCTTTAGAAATACGTTATATGGCAGAATCTAGCACCAAATACATCATATTTCGTGTTTTTAGAGTGCTATTCTCAGTTCTATAATTTTTGGAATGAGTTGAAATCACGCTTTTTCCGCGCAGATTTTCAAAAACAAAAGTTCATATTCCTATCCAGCACATCATGATATGTATGAATCCATCGACAAAAACATCATATTTCGTGTTTTCCAGAGCGCTATCTGCGGTTATATGAAGTTTGAAATAAATCAAAATTACCACATTCTGAGCAGTTTCAAGGTCTCGCAAATCACATAAATCTATCCAATGCAACATAATACGTAAGAATTCGTCCTCAAATGCACAAAATTTTGCGTTTCCAGCGAGTTATCGGCGCTTTTCCTGAGTCTCGTTGAAAAATTTTTGATGCTGTAAATCTGCTCAGAATCGAGATTTTGCTTCAGAAATGCGTTATATGGCAGAATCTAGCACCACATACATTATATTCCGTGTTTTTAGAGTGTTATTCCCAGTTTTACAAACATTGGAATATGTTTGGAATCACGCTTTTTCGCGCAGATTTTCACGATCAAAAAGTTCATATTCCTTTCCAGGACATCATTATATGTATGAATCCATCGACAAAAACATCATATTTCGTGTTTTCAGAGCGATATCTGCAGTTACATGAAGTTTGAAATTAGTCGAAATTACCAAATTCTGAGCAGTTTCAAAGTATCGCAAACCACATAAATCTAGTCAATACAACATGATACGCATGAATCCGTCCTTAAATGCACAAAATTTTGCGTTTCCAGCGAGTTATCGGCGTTCTTTCTAAGTCTTGTTGAGAACTTTTTAATGCTGTAAATCTGCTCAGAATCAAGATTTTGCTTCAGAAATGGGTTATATGGCAGAATATAGCACCAAATACATCATATTCCGTGTTTTTTAGGGTGCTTTTTCTTAGTTTTACAAACTTTGGAATAAGTTGAAATCCCGCTTTTCCGCGCAAATTTTCACAATCAAAAAGTTCATATTCCTATCCAGGACATCATGATATGTATACATCCATCGACAAAGACAACATATTTCGTGTTTTCAGAGCGCTATCTGCAGTTATATGAAGTTTGAAATAAGTCAGAACTACCACATTCTGAGCAGTTTCAAGTATCGCAAATCACATAAATTTATCCAATACAACATAATACGCATGAATCCATCCTCAAATGCACAAAATTTTGCGCTTCCAGCGAGTTATCGGCGTTATTTCTGAGTCTCGTTGAGAAATTTTTGATGCTGTAAATCTGCTCAGAATCGGGATTTTGCTGCAGAAATGCATTATATGGCAGAATCTAGCACCAAATACATCATATTTCGTGTTTTTGGAGTGCTATTCTCAGTCTTACAAACTTTGGAATTAGTTGAAATCACGCTTTTCTGCGCAGATTTTCACAATCAAGAAGTTCATATTTCTATCCAGGACATCATGATATGTATGAATCCGTCGACAAAAACATCATATTTCGTGTTTTCAGAGCGCTATCTGCAGTTATATGAAGTTTGAAATAAGTCAAAATTACCACATTTCTGAGCAGTTTCAAAGTATCGCAAATAACATAAATCTATCCAATACAACTTAATACGCATGAATCCGTCCTTAAATGCACAAAATTCTGCGTTTCCAGCGAGTCATCGGCGTTTTTTCTGAGTCTCGTTGAATAATTTTTGACGCTGTAAATCTGCTCAGAATCGAGATTTTGCTTCAGAAATGGGTTATATGGCAGAATCTAGCATCAAATACATCATATTCCGTGTTTTTAGAGTGCTTTCCTCAGTTTTACAAACTTTGGAATGAGTTGAAATCACGCTTTTCCGCGCAGATTTTCATAATCAAAAAGTTCATATTTCTATCCAGGACATCATGATATGTATGAATCCATCGACAAAAACCATCATATTTCGTGTTTTCAGAGCGCTATCTGCAGTTATATGAAGTTTGAAATTAAATCAAATTCACCACATTCTGAGCAGTTTCAAAGTATCGCAAATCACAGGAATCTATCCAATACAATATAATACTCATAAATCCGTCCACAAATGCACAAAATTTAGCGTTTCCAACGAGTTATCAGCGTTTTTCTGGGTCTCGTTGAGAAATTTTTGATGCTGTAAATCTGCTCAGAATCAAGATTTTTGCTTCAGAAATGCGTTATATAGCGGAATCTAGCACCAAATACATCATATTTTGTGTTCTCAGAGTGCTATTCTCAGTTTTTACAAACTTTGGATTAAGTTGAAATCAGGCTTTTCCGCGCGGATTTTCACAATCAAAAAGTACATATTCCTATCCAGGACATCATGATATGTATGAATCCATCGACGAAAACATCATATTTCGTGTTTTCAGAGCGCTATCTGCAGTTATATTAAGTTTGAAATAAATTAAAATTACTACATTCTGAGCAGTTTCAAAGTATCTCAAATCACATAAATCTATCCAATACAACATAATACGCATGAATTCGTGCTCAAATGCACAAAATTTTGCGTTTCCAGCGAGTTATCGGCGTTCTTTCTGAGTCTCGTTGAGAAATTTTTGGTGCTGTAAATCCGCTTAGAATCGAGATTTTGCTTCAGAAATGCGTTGTATGGCAGAATCTAGCAACAAATACATCATATTTCGTGTTTTCAGAGTGCTATTCTCAGTTTTACAAACTTTGGAAAAAGTTGAAATCACGCTTTTCCGCGCAGATTTTCACAATCAAAAAGTCCATATTCCTATCGAGGACATCATGATATGTATGAATCCATCGACAAAAACATCAAATTTTGTGTTTTCAGAGCGCTATCTGCAGTTATATGAAGTTTGAAATAAGTCAAAATTACCACATTCTGAGCAGTTTCAAAGTATCGCAAATCACATAAATCTATCCAATACAACATAATACGCATAAATCCGTCCTCAAATGCACAAAATTTTGCGTTCCCAGCGAGTAATCAGCGTTTTTTCTGAGTCTCATTGAGAAATTTTTGATGCTGTAAATCTGCTCTGAATCAAGATTTTGCTCAAAAAATGCGTTATATGGCAGAATCTATCACCAAATACATCATATTTCGTGTTTTTTCAAGTGCTATTTTCAGTTTTACAAACTTTGGAATAAGTTGAAATCACGCTCTTCCGCGCTGATTTTCACAATCAAAAAGTTCATATTCCTATCCAGGACATCATAATATGTATGAATTTATCGACAAAAATATCATATTCCGTGTTTTCAGAGCGCTATCTGCAGTTATATGAAATTTGAAAAAAGTCAAAATTACCACATTCTGAGCAGTTTCGAAGTATCGCAAATCACATAAATCTATCCAATACATAATACGCATGAATCCGTCGTCAAATGCACAAAACTTTGCGTTTCCAGCGAGTTATCGGCGTTTTCTCTAAGTCTCGTTGAGGAATTTTTGATGCTGTAAATCTGCTCAGAATCGAGATTTTGCATCAGAATGCGTTACATGGCAGAATCTAGCACCAAATACATCATATTTCGTGTTTTTAGAGTGCTATTCTCAGTTTTTACAAACTTTGGAATAAGTTAAAATCACGCTTTTCCGCGCAGATTTTCACGGTCAAGAAGTTCATATTCCTATCCAGGACATCATGATATGTATGAATCCATCGACAAAAACATCATATTCCGTATTTTCAGAGCGCTCTCCGCAGTTATATGAAATTTGAAATAAGTCAAAAAACCACATTCTGAGCAGTTTCAAAGTATCGAAAATCACATAAATCTATCCAATACAACATAATACGCATGAATCCGCTCTCAAATTGCACATAATTTTGCGTTTCCAGCGAGTTATCGGCGTATTTTCTGAGTCTCGTTGAGAAATTTTTGATGCTGTAAATCTGCTCAGAATCGAGATTTTGCTCCAGAAATGCGTCATATGGCAGAATCTAGCACCAAATACATTATATTTCGTGTTTTTTGGGTGTTATTCCCAGTTTTACAAACATTGGAATATGTTGAAATCGCGCTTTTCCGCGCAGATTTTCACGATCAAAAAGTTTCTATTCCTGTTCAGGACATCATAATATGTATGAATCCATCGATAAAAACATCATATTTCGTGTTCTAAGAGCGCTATCTGCAGTTATATGAAATTTGAAATAGGTCAAAATACCACATTCTGAGCAGTTTCAAAGTATCGCAAATCACATAAATCTATCCAATACAACATAATACGCATGAATCCGTTCTCAAATGCACAAAATTTTGCGTTTCCAGCGAGTTATCGGCGTTTTTTCTGAGTCTCGTTGAGAAATTTTTGATGCTGTAAATCTGCTCAGAATCGAGATTTTGCTTCAGAAATGCGTTATATAGCAGAATCTAGCACCAAATACATCATATTTCATGTTTTTAGAGTGCTATTCTCAGTTTTACAAACTTTGGAATAGGTTGAAGTCAGGCTTTTCCGCGCGGATTTTCACAATCAAAAAGTACATATTCCTATCCAGGACATCATGATATGTATGAATCCATCGACAAAAAACATCATATTCCGTGGTTTCAGAGCGCTATCTGCAGTTATATGAAGTTTGAAATAAATCAAAATTACCACATTCTGAGCAGTTTCAAAGTATCGCAAATCACATAAATCTATCCAATACAACATAATACGCATGAATTTGTCCTCAAATGCACAGAATTTTGCGTTTCTAGCGAGTTATCGGCGTTCTTTTAGAGTCTCGTTGAGAAATTTTTGATGCTGTAAATTTGCTAAGAATCGAGATTTTGCTTCAGAAATGCGTTATATGGCAGAATCTAGCACCAAATACATCATATTTTCGTGTTTTCAGAGTGCTATTCTCAGTTTCACAAACTTTGGAATGAGTTGAAATCACGCTTTTTCCGCGCAAATTTTCACAATCAAAAAGTCCATATTCCTATCAAGGACATCATGATATGTATGAATCCATCAACAAAAACATCATATTTCGTGTTCTCAGAGCGCTATCGGCAGTTATATGAAATTTGGAGTAAGTCAAAATCACCACATTCTGAGCAGTTTCAAAGTATCGCAAATCACATAAATCTATCCAATACAACATAATCCGCATGAATCCGTCCTCAAATGCACAAAATTCTGCGTTTCCAGCGAGTTATCAGCGTTCTTTCTGAGACTCGTTGAGAAATTTTTTGATGCTGTCAATCTGCTCAGAATCGAGATTTCACTTCAGAATGCGTTATATGGCAAAATCTAGCCACCAAATAAATCATATTTTGTGTTTTCAGAGTGCTATTCTCAGTTTTACGAACTTTGGAATAAGTTGAAATCACGCTTTTCCGCGCAGATTTTCACGTTCGAAAGTTCATATTCCTATCCAGGACATCATGATATGTATGAATCCATCAACAAAAACATCACATTTCGTGTTCTAAGAGCGCTATCTGCAGTTATATGAAGTTTGAAATAAGTCAAAATTACCACATTCTGAGCAGTTTCAAAGTATCGCAAATCACATAAATCTATCCAATACAACATAATACGCATGAATCCGTTCTCAAATGCACAAAATTTTGCGTTTTCCAGCGAGTTATCGGCGTTTTTTCTGAGTCTCGTTGAGAGAATTTTTGATGCTGTAAATCTGCTCAGAATCGAGATTTTGCTTCAGAAATGCGTTATATAGCAGAATCTAGCACCAAATACATCATATTTTATGTTTTTAGAGTGCTATTCTCAGTTTTACAAACTTTGGAATAGGTTGAAGTCAGGCTATTCCGCGCGGATTTTCACAATCAAAAAGTACATATTCCTATCCAGGACATCATGATATGTATGAATCCATCGACAAAAACATCATATTCCGTGGTTTCAGAGCGCTATCTGCAGTTATATGAAGGTTTGAAATAAATCAAACTTACCACATTCTGAGCAGTTTCAAAGTATCGCAAATCACATAAATCTATCCAATACAACATAATACGCATGAATTTGTCCTCAAATGCACAGAATTCTGCGTTTCTAGCGAGTTATCGGCGTTCTTTCAGAGTCTCGTTGAGAAATTTTTGATGCTGTAAATTTGCTCAGAATCGAGATTTTGCTTCAGAAATGCGTTATATGGCAGAATCTAGCACCAAATACATCATATTTCGTGTTTTCAGAGTGCTATTCTCAGTTTCACAAACTTTGGAATGAGTTGAAATCACGCTTTTTCGCGCAAATTTTTCACAATCAAAAAGTTTATATTCCTATCAAGGACATCATGATATGTATGAATCCATCAACAAAAACATCATATTTCGTGTTCTCAGAGCCGCTATCGGCAGTTATATGAAATTTGGAGTAAGTCAAAATCACCACTTCTGAGCAGTTTCAAAGGTATCGCAAATCACATAAATCTATCCAATACAACATAATACGCATGAATCTGTCCTCAAATGCACAAAATTCTGCGTTTCCAGCGAGTTTATCGGCGTTTTTTCTGAGTCTCGTTGAGAAAATTTTTGATGCTGTAAATCTGCTCAGAATCGAGATTTTGTTTCAGAAATGCGTTATATGGCAGAATCTAGCAACAAATACATCATATTTCGTGTTTTTAGAGTGCTATTCTCAGTTTTACAAACTTTGGAATAAGTTGGAATCACGCTTTCCCGCGCAGATTTTCCCAATCATAAAGTTCATATTCCTATCCAGGACATCATGATATGTATGAATTTATCGACAAAAACATCATATTCCGTGTTGTCAGAGCGCTATCTGCAGTTATATGAAGTTTGAAATAAGTCAAAATTACCACATTCTGAGCAGTTTCAAAGTATCGCAAATCACATAAATCTATCCAATACAACATAATCCCCATGAATCCGTCCTCAAATGCACAAAATTCTGCGTTTCCAGCGAGTTATCAGCGTTCTTTCTGAGACTCGTTGAGAAATTTTTGATGCTGTCAATCTGCTCAGAATCGAGATTTCACTTCAGAAATGCGTTATATGGCAAAATCTAGCACCAATACATCATATTTTGTGTTTTTCAGAGTGCTATTCTCAGTTTTACGAACTTTGGAATAAGTTGAAATCACGCTTTTCCGCGCAGATTTTTTACGTTCGAAAAGTTCATATTCCTATCCAGGACATCATGATATGTATGAATCCATCAACAAAAACATCACATTTCGTGTTCTAAGAGCGCTATCTGCAGTTATATGAAGTTTGAAATAAGTCAAAATTACCACATTCTGAGCAGTTTCAAAGTATCGCAAATCACATAAATCTATCCAATACAACATAATACGCATGAATCCGTTCTCAAATGCACAAAATTTTGCGTTTCCAGCGAGTTATCGGCGTTTTTTTCTGAGTCTCGTTGAGAAATTTTTGATGCTGTAAATCTGCTCAGAATCGAGATTTTGCTTCAGAAATGCGTTATATAGCAGAATCTAGCACCCAAATACATCATATTTCATGTTTTTAGAGTGCTATTCTCAGTTTTACAAACTTTGGAATAGGTTGAAGTCAGGCTTTTCCGCGCGGATTTTCACAATCAAAAAGTACATATTCCTATCCAGGACATCATGATATGTATGAATCTATCAACAAAAACATCATATTCCGTGGTTTCAGAGCGCTATCTGCAGTTATATGAAGTTTGAAATAAATCAAAATTACCACATTCTGAGCAGTTTCAAAGTATCGCAAATCACATAAATCTATCCAATACAACATAATACGCATGAATTTGTCCTCAAATGCACAGAAATTTTGCGTTTCTAGCGAGTTATCGGCGTTCTTTTAGAGTCTCGTTGAGAAATTTTTGATGCTGTAAATTTGCTCAGAATCGAGATTTTGCTTCAGAAATGCGTTATATGGCAGAATCTAGCACCAAATACATCATATTTCGTGTTTTCAGAGTGCTATTCTCAGTTTCACAAACTTTGGAATGAGTTGAAATCACGCTTTTCCGCGCAAATTTTTCACAATCAAAAAGTCCATATTCCTATCAAGGACATCATGATATGTATGAATCCATCAACAAAAACATCATATTTCGTGTTCTCAGAGCGCTATCGGCAGTTATATGAAATTTGGAGTAAGTCAAAATCACCACATTCTGAGCAGTTTCAAAGTATCGCAAATCACATAAATCTATCCAATACAACATAATACGCATGAATCTGTCCTCAAATGCACAAAATTCTGCGTTTCCAGCGAGTTATCGGCGTTTTTTCTGAGTCCTCGTTGAGAAATTTTTGATGCTGTAAATCTGCTCAGAATCGAGATTTTGTTTCAGAAATGCGTTATATGGCAGAATCTAGCAACAAATACATCATATTTCGTGTTTTTAGAGTGCTATTCTCAGTTTTACAAACTTTGGAATAAGTTGGAATCACGCTTTCCCCGCGCAGATTTTCCAATCAAAAAGTTCATATTCCTATCCAGGACATCATGATATGTATGAATTTATCGACAAAAACATCATATTCCGTGTTGTCAGAGCGCTATCTGCAGTTATATGAAGTTTGAAATAAGTCAAAATTACCCACATTCTGAGCAGTTTCAAAGTATCGCAAATCACATAAATCTATCCAATACAACATAATCCGCATGAATCCGTCCTCAAATGCACAAAATTCTGCGTTTCCAGCGAGTTATCAGCGTTCTTTCTGAGACTCGTTGAGAAATTTTTGATGCTGTCAATCTGCTCAGAATCGAGATTTCACTTCAGAAATGCGTTATATGGCAAAATCTAGCACCAAATACATCATATTTTGTGTTTTCAGAGTGCTATTCTCAGTTTTACGAACTTTGGAATAAGTTGAAATCACGCTTTTCCGCGCAGATTTTCACGTTCGAAAAGTTCATATTCCTATCCAGGACATCATGATATGTATGAATCCATCAACAAAAAACATCATATTTCGTGTTCTAAGAGCGCTATCTGCAGTTATATGAAGTTTGAAATAAGTCAAAATTACCACATTCTGAGCAGTTTCAAAGTATCGCAAATCACATAAATCTATCCAATACAACATAATACGCATGAATCCGTTCTCAAATGCACAAAATTTTGCGTTTCCAGCGAGTTATCGGCGTTTTTCTGAGTCTCGTTGAGAGATTTTTGATGCTGTAAATCTGCTCAGAATCGAGATTTTGCTTCAGAAATGCGTTATATAGCAGAATCTAGCACCAAATACATCATATTTCATGTTTTTAGAGTGCTATTCTCAGTTTTACAACTTTGGAATAAGTTGAAGTCAGGCTTTTCCGCGCGGATTTCACAATCAAAAAGTACATATTCCTATCCAGGACATCATGATATGTATGAATCCATCGACAAAAACATCATATTCCGTGGTTTCAGAGCGCTATCTGCAGTTATATGAAGTTTGAAATAAATCAAAATTACCACATTCTGAGCAGTTTCAAAGTATCGCAAATCACATAAAATCTATCTAATACAACATAATACGCATGAATTTGTCCTCAAATGCACAGAATTTTGCGTTTCTAGCGGAGTTATCGGCGTTCTTTTAGAGTCTCGTTGAGAAATTTTTGATGCTGTAAATTTGCTCAGAATCGAGATTTTGCTTCAGAAATGCGTTATATGGCAGAATCTAGCACCAAATACATCATATTTCGTGTTTTCAGAGTGCTATTCTCAGTTTCACAAACTTTGGAATGAGTTGAAATCACGCTTTTCCGCGCAAATTTTCACAATCATAAAGTCCATATTCCTATCAAGGACATCATGATATGTATGAATCCATCAACAAAAACATCATATTTCGTGTTCTCAGAGCGCTATCGGCAGTTATATGAAATTTGGAGTAAGTCAAAATCACCACATTCTGAGCAGTTTCAAAGTATCGCAAATCACATAAATCTATCCAATACAACATAATACGCATTGAATCTGTCCTCAAATGCACAAAATTCTGCGTTTCCAGCGAGTAATCGGCGTTTTTTCTGAGTCTCGTTGAGAAATTTTTGATGCTGTAAATCTGCTCAGAATCGAGATTTTGTTTCAGAAATGTGTTATATGGCAGAATCTAGCAACAAATACATCATATTTTCGTGTTTTTAGAGTGCTATTCTCAGTTTTACAAACTTTGGAATAAGTTGGAATCACGCTTTCCCGCCGCAGATTTTCCCAATCAAAAAGTTTATATTCCTATCCAGGACATCATGATATGTATGAATTTATCGACAAAAAACATCATATTCCGTGTTTGTCAGAGCGCTATCTGCAGTTATATGAAGTTTGAAATAAGTCAAAATTACCACATTCTGAGGCAGTTTCAAAGTATCGCAAATCACATAAATCTATCCAATACAACATAATCCGCATGAATCCGTCCTCAAATGCACAAAATTCTGCGTTTCCAGCGAGTATCAGCGTTCTTTCTGAGACTCGTTGAGAAATTTTTGATGCTGTCAATCTGCTCAGAATCGAGATTTCACTTCAGAAATGCGTTATATGGCAAAATCTAGCACCAAATACATCATATTTTGTGTTTTCAGAGTGCTATTCTCAGTTTTTACGAACTTTGGAATAAGTTGAAAATCACGCTTTTTCCGCGCAGATTTTCACGTTCGAAAAGTTCATATTCCTATCCAGGACATCATGATATGTATGAATCCATCAACAAAAACATCATATTTCGTGTTCTAAGAGCGCTATCTGCAGTTATATGAAGTTTGAAATAAGTCAAAATTACCACATTCTGAGCAGTTTCAAAGTATCGCAAATCACATAAATCTATCCAATACAACATATTACGCATGAATCCGTCCTCGAATGCACAAAATTTTGCGTTTCCTGCAAGTTGTCAGCGTTCTTTCTGAGACTCGTTCAGAAAATTTTAATGCTGTAAATCTGCTCAGAATCAAGATTCTGCTTCAGAAATGCATTATATGGCAGAATCTATCACCAAATACATCATATTTTGTGTTTTTAGAGTGCTATCCTCAGTTTTTACAAACTTTGAAATAAGTTGAATTCACGCTTTTCCGCGCCAGATTTTCACGATCAAGAGGTTCATATTCCTATCCAGGACATCATGATATGTATGAATCCATCGACAAAAACATCATATTTCGTGTTTTCAGAGCGCTATCCGCAGTATATGAAATTTGAAATAAGTCAGAATTACCACATTCTGAGCAGTTTCAAACTATCGCAAATCACATAAATCTATCCAATACAACATAATACGCATTAATCCGTTCTCGAATGCACAGAATTTTGCGTCTCCAGCGAGTTATCGGCGTATTCTCTGAGTCTTGTTGAGAAAATCTTGATGCTGTTAATCTTTAATCTGCTTAGAATCGAGATTTTGCTTCAGAAATGCGTTATATGGCAGAATCTAGCACCAAATACATCATATTTCGTGTTTTTAGAGTGCTATTCTCGGTTTTACAAACTTTGGGATAAGTTTAAATCACGCTTCCCCCGCGCAGATTTTCACAATCAAAAAGTTCATATTCCTATCCAGGACATCATGATATGTATGAATCTATCGACAAAAACATCATATTTCATGTTTTCAGAGCGCTATCTGCAGTAATATGGAGTTTGAAATAAGTCAAAATTTCCACATTCCTGAGCAGTTTCAAAGTATCGCAAATCACATAAATCTATCCAATACAGAATAATACACATGAATCCGTCCTCAAATGCACAAACTTTGCGCTTCCAGCGAGTTATCGGCGTTTTTTCTGAGTCTCGCTGAGAAATTTTTGATGAAGTAAATCTGCTTAGAATCAAGGATTTTGCTTCAGAAATGCGTTAAATGGCAGAATCTAGCACCAAATTCATCATAGTTCGTGTTTTTAGAACGCTATTCTCAGTTTTACAAACTTTGGAATAAGTTGAAATTACGCTATTCCGCGCACATTTTCACAATCAAAAAGTTCATATTCGTATCGCAGGACATCATGATATGTATGAACCGTTCGACACAAACATCATATTTCGTGTTTTCAGAGCGCTTTCTGCAGTTATATGAAGTTTGAAATAAGTCAAAATTACCACATTCTGAGCAGTTTCAAAGTATCGCAAATCACATAAATCTATCCAATATAACATAATAAGCATGAATCCGTCCTCAAATAAACAAAATTTTGCGTTTCCAGCGAGTTATCGGCGTTTTCTCTGAGTCATGTTGAGAAATTTTTGATGCTGTAAATCTGCTCAGAATCGAGATTTTGCTTCAGCAATTCGTTATATGGCAGAATCAAGCACCAAATACATCATATTTCGTGTTTTTAGAGTGCTATTCTCAGTTTCACAAACTTTGGAATAAGTTGAAATCACGCTTTCCCCCGCGCACATTTTCACAATCAAAAAGTTCATATTCGTATCCAGGACATCATGATATGTATGAACCGTTCGACACAAACATCATATTTCGTGTTTTTGGAGCGCTATCTGCAGTTATATGAAGTTTGAAATTAGTCAAAATTACCACATTCTCAGCAGTTTCAAAGTATCGCAAGTCACATAAATCTATCAAATACAACATAATACCCATGAATCCGTCCTCAAATGCACAAAATTTTGCGTTTCCAGCGAGTTATCGGCGTTTTCTCTGAGTCTCGTTGAGGAATTTTTGATGCTGTAAATCTGCTCAGAATCAAGATTTTGCTTCAGAAATTCGTTTTTATGGCAGAATCTAGCACCAAATACATCATATTTTGTGTTTTCAGAGTGCTATTTTCAGTTTTACAAACTCTGGAATAAGTTGAAATCACGCTCTCTCCGCGCAGATTTTCACAATCAAAAAGTTCATATTCCTATCCAGGACATCATGATATGTATGAATCGTTCGACACAAACATCATATTCCGTGTTTTTGGAGCGCTATCTGCAGTTATATGAAGTTTGAAATAAGTCAAAATTACCACATTCTCAGCAGTTTCAAAGTATCGCAAATCACATAAATCTATCAAATACAACATAATACCCATGAATCCGTCCTCAAATGGACAAAATTTTGCGTTTCCGGCAAGTTATGGGCGTTTTCTCTGATTCTTGTTGGGAAATTTTTGATGCTGTTAATCTGCTCAGAATCGAGATTTTGCTTCAGAAATGCGTTATATGGCAGAATCCAGCACCAAATACATCATATTTCGTGTTTTTAGAGTGCTATTCTCAGTTTTACAAACTTTGGAATAAGTTGAAATCACGCTCTTTCGCGCAGATTTCCACAATCAAAAGGTTCATATGCCTATTCAGGGACATCATAATATGTATACAATCCATCGACAAAAACATCATATTTCGTGTTTTTAGAGTGCTTTCTGCAGTTATATGAAGTTTGAAATAAGTAAAAATTACCACCTTCTGAGCAGTTTCAAAGTATCGCAAATCACATGAATCTATCCACTACAACATAATAAGCATGAATCTGTCCTCAAATGAACAAAATTTTGCGTTCCCAGCGAGTTATCGCCGTTTTTTCTGAGTCACGTTGAGAAATTTTTGATGCTGTAAATCTGCTCAGAATCGAGATTTTGCTCTAGAAATGCGTTAAATGGCAGAATCTAGCACAAAATACATCATATTTCGTGTTTTTAGAGTGCTATTCTCAGTTTTTACAAGCTTTGGAATAAGTTGAAATCACGCTTTTCCGCGCAGATTTTCAAAATCAAAAAGTTCATATTCCTATCCAGGACATAATGATATGTATGTGTCCATCGACAAAAACATCATGTTCCGTGTTTTCAGAGCGCTTTCTGCAGTTATATGAAGTTTGAAATAAGTCAAAATCACCACATTCTGAGCAGTTTCAAAGTATCGCAAATCACATGAATCTATCCAATTCAACATAATGAGCATGAATCCGTCCTCAAATGCACAAAATTTTGCGTTTCCAGCGAGTTATCGGCGTTTTCTCTGAGTCTCGTTGCGAAATTTTTGATGCTGTAAATCTGCTCAGAATCGAGATTCTGCTTCAGAAATGCGTTATATGGCAGAATCTAGCACCAAATACATCATATTTCGTGTTTTCAGAGTGCTATTTTCAGTTTTACAAACTTTGGAATAAGTTGAAATCACGCTATTCCGCGCAGATTTTCACAATCAAAAAGTTCATATTCCTATCCAGGACATCATGATATGTATGAATCCTTCGACACAAACATCATATTTCGTGTTTACGGAGCGCTATCTGCAGTTATATGAAGTTTGAAATAAGTAAAAATTTCCACATTCTGAGCAGTTTCAAAGTATCGCAAATCACATAAATCTATCCAATACAACCTAATACGCATGGATTGTCCTCAAATGCACAAAATTCTGCGTTCCCAGCGAGTAATCAGCGTTTTTTCTGAGTCTCGTTGAGAAATTTTTGATGCTGTAAATCTGCTCAGAATCAAGATTTTGCTCAAAAAATGCGTTATATGGCAGAATCTATCACCAAATACATCATATTTCGTGTTTTTCGAGTGTTATTTCCAGTTTCACAAACTTGGAATAAGTTGAAATCACGCTCTTCCGCGCTGATTTTCACAATCAAAAAGTTCATATTCCTATCCAGGACATCATTATATGTATGAATTTATCGACAAAAACATCATATTCCGTGTTTTCAGAGCGCTATCTGCAGTTATATGAAATTTGAAATAAGTCAAAATTACCACATTCTGAGCAGTTTCAAAGTATCGCAAATCACATAAATCTATCCAATACAAACATAATACGCATGAATCCGCTTTCAAATGCACAAAATTTTGCGTTTCCAGCGAGTTATCGGCGTATTTTCTGAGTCTCGTTGAGAAATTTTTGATGCTGTAAATCTGCTCAGAATCGAGATTTTGCTCCAGAAATGCGTTATATGGCAGAATCTAGCACCAAAAAAATTATATTTCGTGTTTTTTGGGTGTTATTCCCAGTTTCAAACATTGGAATATGTGGAAATCACGCTTTTCCGCGCAGATTTTCCCGATCAAAAAGTTTCTATTCCTATTCAGGACATCATAATATGTATGAATCCATCGACAAAAACATCATATTTCGTGTTCTAAGAGCGCTATCTGCAGTTATATGAAATTTGAAATAAGTCAAAATACCACATTCTGAGCAGTTTCAAAGTATCGCAAATCACATAAATCTATCCAATGCAACATAATACGCATGAATCCGTTCTCAAATGCACAAAATTTTGCGTTTCCAGCGAGTTATCGGCGTTTTTTCTGAGTCTCGTTGAGGAATTTTTGATGCTGTAAATCAGCTCAGAATCGAGATTTTGCTCCATAAATGCGTTATATGGCAGAATCTAGCAACAAATACATCATATTTCGTGCTTTCAGAGTGCTATTCTCAGTTTTACAAACTCTGGAAAAAGTTGAAATCACGCTTTTCCGCGCAGATTTTCACAATCAAAAAGTCCATATTCCTATCGAGGACATCATGATATGATATGAATCCATCGACAAAAACAGCATATTTTGTGTTTTTAGAGCGCTATCTGCAGTTATTTGAAGTTTGAAATAAATCGAAATTACCACATTGCAGTTTCAAAGTATCGCAAATCACATAAATCTCTCCAATACAACATAATATGCATGAATCCATCCTCAAATGCACAAAATTTTGCGGTTCCTACGAGTTATCGGCGTTTTTTCTGAGTCTCGTTGAGAAAATTCTGACTCTGTAAATCTGCTCAGAATCATGATTTTGCTTCAGAAATGCCTTATATGGCAAAATCTAGCAACAAATACATCATATTTCGTGTTTTTAGAGTTCTATTCTCAGTTTTACAAACTTTGGAATAAGTTGGAATTACGCTTTCTCGCGCAGATTCTCACAATCAAAAAGTTCATATTCCTATCCAGGACATCATGATATGTATGAATTTATCGACAAAAACATCATATTCCGTGTTGTCAGAGCGCTATCTGCAGTTATATGAAGTTTGGAATAAGTCAAAATTACCACATTCTGAGCAGTTTCAAAGTATCGCAAATCACATAAATCTAATCCAATACAACATAATCCGCATGAATCCGTCCTCAAATGCACAAAATTCTGCGTTTCCAGCGAGTTATCGGCGTTCTTTCTGAGACTCGTTGAGAAATTTTTGATGCTGTCAATCTGCTCAGAATCGAGATTTCACTTCAGAAATGCGTTATATGGCAAAATCTAGCACCAAATACATAATATTTTGTGTTTTCAGAGTGCTATTTTCAGTTTTACGAACTTTGGAATAAGTTGGAATTACGCTTTCCCGCGCAGATTTTCCCAATCAAAAAGTACATATTCCTATCCAGGACATCATGATATGTATGAATCCATCGACAAAAACATCATATTCCGTGGTTTCAGAGCGCTATCTGCAGTTATATGAAGTTTGAAATAAATCAAAATTACCACATTCTGAGCAGTTTCAAAGTATCGCAAATCACATAAAATCTATCAAATACAACATAATACGCATGAATTTGTCCTCAAATGCACAGAATTTTGCGTTTCTAGCGAGTTATCGGCGCTCTTTTAGAGTCTCGCTGAGAAATTTTTGATGCTGTAAATCTGTTCAGAATCGAGATTTTGCTTCAGAAATGCGTTATATGGCAGAATCTAGCACCAAATACATCATATTCCGTGTTTTCAGAGTGCTATTCTCAGTTTCACAAAACTTTGGAATAAGTTGAAATCACGCTTTTCCGCGCAAATTTTCACAATCAAAAAGACCATATTCCTATCAAAAACATCATGATATGTATGAATTCATCAACAAAAACATCATATTTCGTGTTCTAAGAGCGCTATCTGCAGTTATATGAAGTTGGAAATAAGTCAAAATTACCACATTCTGAGCAGTTTCAAAGTATCGCAAATCACATAAATCTATACAATACAACATGATACGCATGAATCCGTCCTCAAATGCACAATATCTTGAGTTTCCAGCGAGTTATCGGCGTTTTTTCTGAGTTTCGTTGAGAAATTTTTGATGCTGTAAATCTGCTCAGAATCGAGATTTTGCTTCAGGAATGCGTTATATGGCAGAATCTTGCACCAAATACATCACATTTCGTGTTTTCAGAGTGCTATTTCCATTTTTACAAACTTTGGAAGAAGTTGAAATCACGCTTTTCCCGCGCAGAATTTCACAATCAAAAAGTCTATCTTCCTATCCAGGACATCATAATATGTATGAATCCATCGACAAAATAATCATATTTCGTGTTTTCAGAGCGCTATCTGCAGTTATATGGAATTTGAAATATGTCAGAATTACCACACTCTGGAAGTTTCAAAGTATCGCAAATCACATAAATCTATCCAATACAACATAATACGCATGAATCCGTCCTCAAATGCACAAAACTTTGCGTTTCCAGCGAGTTATAGGCGTTTTTTCTGAGTCTCGATGAGAAATTTTTAATGCTGTTAATCTGCTCAGAATCGAGATTTTGCCTCAGAAATGCGTTATATGGGCAGAATCTAGCACCAAATACATCATACTTCGTGTTTTCAGAGTGCTATTCTCAGTCTTACAGACTTTGGAATATGTTGAAATCACGCACTCCTGCGCAGATTTCCACTATCAAAAAGTTTATATTCCCCTCAAGGACTTCATGATATGTATGAATCCATCGACAGAAACATCTTATTTAGTGTTTTCAAAGCGCTATCTGCAGTTATATGAAGTTTGAAATAAGTCAAAATTACCAAATTCTGAGCAGTTTCAAAGTATCGCAAATCACACAAATCTATCCAATACAACATAATACGCATGAATCCATCCTCTAATGCACAAAATTTTGCGCTTCCAGCAAGTTGTCGGCGTTCTTTCTGAGACTCGTTCAGAAATTTTTAATGCTGTAAATCTGCTCAGAATCAAGATTCTGCTTCAGAAATGCATTATATGGCAGAATCTATCACCAAATACATCATATTTTGTGTTTTTAGAGTGCTATCCTCAGTTTTACAAACTTTGGAATAAGTTGAATTCACGCTTTTCCGCGCAGATTTTCACGATCAAGAGGTTCATATTCCTATCCAGGACATCATGATATGTATGAATCCATCGACAAAAACATCATATTTCGTGTTTTCAGAGCACTATCCGCAGTTATATGAAATTTGAAATAAGTCAGAATTACCACATTCTGAGCAGTTTCAAAGTATCGCAAATCACATAAATCTATCCAATACAACATAATACGCATTAATCCGTTCTCAAATGCACAAAATTTTGCGTCACCAGCGAGTTATCGGTGTATTCTCTGAGTCTTGTTGAGAAATTCTTGATGCTGGTAATCTTTAATCTGCTCAGAATCGAGATTTTGCTTCAGAAATGCGTTATATGGCAGAATCTAGCACCAAATACATCATATTTCGTGTTTTTAGAGTGCTATTCTCAGTTTTACAAACTTTGGAATAGGTTGGAATCACGCTTTTTCCGCGCAGATTTTCACATTCAAAAAGTTCATATTCCTATTCAGGACATCATGATATGTATGAATCTATCGACAAAAACATCATATTTCGTGTTTTCAGAGCGCAATCTGCAGTTATATGAAGTTTGAAATAAGTCAGAATTACCACATTCTGAGCAGTTTCAAAGTATCGCAAATCACATAAATCTATCCAATACAACATAATACGCATGAATCCGTCCTCAAATGCACAAAGTTCTGCGTTTCCAGCGAGTTATCGGCGTTTTTTCTGAGTCTCGTTGAGAGATTTTTGATGCTGTTAATCTGCTCAGAATCAAGATTTTGCTCCAGAAAAGCGTTATATGGCAGAATCTAGCACCAAATACATCATATTTTGTGTTTTTAGAGTGCTATTCTCAGTTTTACAAACTTTGGGATAAGTTGGAATCACGCTTTCCCGCGCAGATTTTCACAATCAAAAAGTTCATATTCCTATCCAGGACATCATGATATGTATGAATCCATCGACAAAAACATCATATTTCTTGTTTTCAGAGCGCTATCTGCAGTTATATGAAGTTTGAAATAAGTCAAAATTACCACATTCTGAGCAGTCTCAAAGTATCGCAAATCACATGAACCTATCCATCACAACATAATACGCATGAATTTGTCCTCAGATGCACAAAATTTTGCGTTTCCAGCGAGTAATTGGCGTTTTCTCTTAGTCATGTTGAGAAATCTTTGAAGCTGTTAATCTGCTCAGAATCGAGATTTTGCTCCAGAATTGCGTTATATGGCAGAATCTAGCACCAAACACATCATATTTCGAGTTTTTAGAGTGCTATTCTCAGTTTTGCAAGACTTTGGAAAAAGTTGCAATCACGTTCTTCCGCGCAGATTTCCACAATCAAAAAATTCATTCTCTTATCCAGGACATCATGATATGTATGAATCTATCGACAAAAACATCATATTTCATGTTTTCAGAGCGCTATCTGCAGTAATATGGAGTTTGAAATAAGTCAAATTTTCCACATTCTGAGCAGTTTCAAAGTATCGCAGATCACATAAATCTATCCAATACAGAATAATACGCATGAATCCGTCCTAAAATGCACAAAATTTTGCGTTTCCCGCGAGTTATCGGCGTTTTCTCTGAGTCTCGTTGAGAAATTTTTGATTCTGTAAATCTGCTCAGAAGCTAGATTTTGCTTCAGAAATGCGTTATATGGTAGAATCTAGCACTAAATACATCATATTCCGTGTTTTCAGAGCGCTATTTGCAGTCCAACAAATTCTGGAATAAGTCGAAATCACGCTTTTCCGGGCGGATTTTTACAATCAAAAAGTTCATATTCCTATTCAGGAACTCATAATATGTATGAATTCATGAACAGAAACTTTATATCTCGTGTTTTCAGAGCGCTATCTGCAGTTATATGAAGTTTGAAATAAGTCAAAATTACTACATTCTCAGCGGTTTCGAAGTTTCGCAAATCACATAAATCTATCCAATACAACATAATATGCATCAATCCGTCCTCAAATGCACAAAATTCTGCGTTCCCAGCGAGATATCGGCGTTTTTCTGAGCCTCGTTGAGAAATTTTTGATGCTGTAAATCTGCTCAGAATCGAGATTCTGCTTTAGGAATGCGTTAAATGGCAAAATCTAGCACCAAATACATCATATTTCATGTTTTTAGAGTCTAATGAAGTTTGAAATAAGTCAAAATTACCACATTCTGAGCAGTTTCAAAGTATCGCAAATCACATAGATCTATCCAATGTAACATAATAAGCATGACCCGTCCTCAAATGCACAAACTTTTGCGCTTCCAGCGAGTTATCGGCGTTTTTTCTGAGTCTCGCTGAGAAATTTTTGATGCAGTAAATCTGCTTAGAATCAAGATTTTGCTCCAGAAATGCGTTATATGGCAGAATCTAGCACTACATACATCATATTTCGTGTTTTAGAAGTGCTATTCTCAGTTTTACAAACTTCGGAATGAGTTGAAATCACTCTTTCCCACGCAGATTTTCAGAATCAAAAAGTTTATATATCTATTCAGGACATCATAATATGCATGAATCCATCGACAAAAACATCATATTTCGTGTTTTCAGAGCGCTTTCTGCAGTCATATGAAGTTTGAAATAAGTCAAAATTACCACATTCTGAGCAGTTTCAAAGTATCGCAAATCACATAAATCTATCCACTACAACATAATAAGCATGAATCTGCCCTCAAATGAACAAAATTTTGCGTTTCCAGCGAGTTATCGGCGTTTTTTTCTGAGTCTTGTTGAGAAATTTCTGATGCTTTAATCTGCTCAGAATCGTGATTTTGCTTCAGAAATTCGTTATATGGCAGAATCTAGCACCAAATACATCATATTTTGTGTTTTTTGAGTGATATGCTCAGTTTTACAAACTTTGAAATAAGTTGAAATCACGCTTTTTCGCGCAGATTTTCACAATCAAAAAGTTCATATTCCTATCCAAGACATCATGATATGTATGAATCGTTCGACACAAACATCATATTTCGTGTTTTCGGAGCGCTATCTGCAGTTATATAAAGTTTAAAATAAGTCAAAATTACTACATTCTGAGCAGTTTCAAAGTATCGCAAATCACATAAATCTATCCAATACAAAATAATACCCATGAATGCGTCCTCAATGCACAAAATTTTGCGTTTCTAGCGAGTTATCGGCGTTTTCTCTGAGACTCGTTGAGAAATTTTTGATGCTGTGAATCTGCTCAGAATCGAGATTTTGCTTCAGAAATGCGTTAAAAGGCAGAATCTAGCACCAAATACATCATATTTCGTGTTTTTAGAGTGCTATTCTCAGTTTTACAAACTTTGTAATAAGTTGAAATCACGCTTTTTCGCGCAGATTCTCACAATCAAAAAGTTCATATTCCTATTCAGGACATCATAATATGTATGAATCCATCGACAAAAACATCATATTTCGCGTTTTCAGAGCGCTATCTGCAGCTATATGAGATTTGAAAAAAGTCAAAATTACCACATTCTGAGCAGTTTCAAAGTATCGCAAATCACATAAATCTATCCAATACAACATAATACGCATGAAACCATCCTCAAATGCACAGAATTTTGCGTTCCCAGCGAGTTATCGCCGTTTTTTCTGAGTCACGTTGAGAAATTTTTGATGCTGTAAATCTGCTCAGAATCGAGATTTTGCTCAAGAAATGCGTTAAATGGCAGAATCTAGCTCAAAATACATCATATTTCGTGTTTTTAGAGTGCTATTCTCAGTTTTACAAACTTTGGAGTAAGTTGAAATCACGCTTTTCCGCGCAGAATTTCAAAATCAAAAAGTTCATATTCCTATCCAGGACATCATGATGTGTATGTGTCCATCGACAAAAATATCATATTTCGTGTTTTCAGAGCGCTTTCTGCAGTTATATGAAGTTTGAAATAAGTCGAAATCACCCGCATTCTGAGCAGTTTCAAAGTATCGCAAATCACATAAATCTATCCAATACAACATAATAAGCATGAATCCGTCCTCAAATGCACAAAATTTTGCGTTTCCAGCAAGTTATCGGCGTTTTCTCTGAGTCTCGTTGCGAAATTTTTGATGCTGTAAATCTGCTCAGAATCGAGATTCTGCTTCAGAGATGCGTTATATGGCAGAAATCTAGCACTAAATACATCATATTTCGTGTTTTCAGAGTGCTATTTTCAGTTTTACAAACTTTGGAATAAGTTGAAATCACGCTTTTCCGCGCAGATTTTCACAATCAAAAAGTTCATATTCCTATTCAGGACATCATAATATGTATGAATCCATCGACAAAAACATCATATTCCGTGTTTTCAGAGCGCTATCTGCAGTTATATGAAGTTTGAGATAAGTCAAAATTACCCCCATTCTGAGCAGTTTCAAAGTATCGCAAATCACACCAATCTATCCAATACAACATAATACGCATGAATCCGTCCTCAAATGCACAAAATTTTGCGTTTCCAGCGAGTTATCAGCGTTTTTTCCTGAGTCTCGTTGAGAAATTTTTGATGCTGTAAATCTGCTCAGAATCTAGATTTTGCTTCTGGAATGCGTTAAATAGCAGAATCTAGCACCAAATACATCATATTTCGTGTTTTTAGAATGCTATTCTTAGTTTTACAAACTTTGTAATAAGTTGAAATCACGCTTTCCCGCGCAGATTTTCACAATCAAAAAGTTCATATTCCTATTCAGGACATCATAATATGTATGAATCCATCGACAAAAACATCATATTTCGCGTTTTCATAGCTCTATCTGCAGCTATATGAAATTTGGAAAAAGTCAAAATTACCACATTCTGAGCAGTTTCAAAGTATCGCAAATCACATAAATCTATCCAATACAACATAATACGCATGAATTCGTCCTCAAATGCACAAAATTTTGCGTTTCCAGCGAGTTATCAGCGTTTTTCCTGAGTCTCGTTGAGAAATTTTTGATGCTGTAAATCTGCTCAGAATCTAGATTTTGCTTCAGGAATGCGTTAAATGGCTGAATCTAGCACCAAATACATCATACTTTGTGTTTTCAGAGTGCTATTCTCAGTTTTACAAACTGTGGAATAAGTTGAAATTACGCTTCCCCGCGCAGATTTTCACAATCAAAAAGTTCATATTCCTATCCAGGACAATATGTATGAACCGTTCGACACAAACATCATATTTCGTGTTTTTGGTGCGCTATCTGCAGTTATATGAAGTTTGGAATAAGTCAAAATTACCACATTCTCAGCAGTTTCAAAGTATCGCAAATCACATAGATCTATCAAATACAACATAATACCCATGAATCCGTCCTCAAATACACAAAATTTTGCGTTTCCAGCGAGTTATCGGCGTTTTCCTCTGAGTCTCGTTGAGAAATTTTTGATGCTGTAAATCTGCTCAGAATCGAGATTTCGCTTCAGAAATGCGTTATATGGCAGAATCCAGCACCAAATACATCATATTTCGTGTTTTTAGAGTGCTATTCTCAGTTTTTACAAACTTTGGAATGAGTTGAAATCACGCTTTCCCCGCGCAGATTCTCACAATCAAAAGTTCATATTCTTATTCAGGACATCATAATATGTATAAATCCATCGACAAAAACATCATATTCCGTGTTTTCAGAGCGCTTTCTGCAATAATATGAAGTTTGGAATAAGTCAAAATTACCACATTGTGTGCAGTTTCACAGTATCGCTAATCACATAAATCTATCCACTACAACATAATAAGCATGTATCTGGGCTCAAATGAACAAAATTTTGCGTTTCCAGCGAGCTATCGGCGTTTTCTCTGAGTCTCGTTGAGAAATTTTTGATGCTGTAAATCTGCTCAGGATCAAGATTTTGCTTCAGAAATTCGTTTTATGGCAGAATCTAGCACCAAATACATCATATTCCGTGTTTTTAGAGTGCTATTCTCAGTTTTACAAACTTTGGAATAAGTTGAAATCACGCTTTTCCGCGCAGATTTCCACAACCAGAAAGTTCATATTCCTATTCAGGAGATCATAATATGTATGAATCCATCGACAAAAACATCATATTTCGCGTTTTCAGAGCGCTATCCGCAGCTATATGAAATTTGAAAAAAGTCAGAATTACCACATTCTGAGCAGTTTCAAAGTAGCGCAAATCACATAAACCTATCCAATACAACATAATGCGCATGAATCCGTCCTCAGATGCACAAAATTTTGCGTTTTCAGCGAGTTATCGGCGTTTTTTCTAAATCTCGTTGAGAGATTTTTGATGCTGTAAATCTGCTCAGAATCAAGATTCTGCTCCAGAAATGCGTTGAATGGCAGAATCTAGCACCAAATACATCATATTCCGTGTTTTTAGAGTGCTATTCTCAGTTTTGAAAACTTTGGAATAAGTTGGAATCACGCTTTTCCGCGCAGATTTTCACTATCAAAAAGTTCATACACCTATTCAGGACATCATAATATGTATGAATACATTGACAAAAACATCAAATTCCGTGTTTTCAGAGCGCTATCTGCAGTTATATGAAGTTTGAAATAAGTCGAAATTACCACATTCTGAGCAGTTTCAAAGTATCGCAAATCACATTAATCTATCCAATATAACATAATAAGCATGAATCCGTCCTCAAATGCACAAAATTTTGCGTTTCCAGCGAGTTTTCGGCGTTTTTTCCTGAGTCTCGTTGAGAAATTTTTGATGCTGTAAATCTGCTTAGAATCAAGATTTTGCTTCAGAAATGCCTTATATGGCAGAATCTACACCAAATACATCATATTTCGTGTTTTTAGAGTGCTATTCTCAGTTTTACAAACTTTTGAATAAGTTGAAATCACGCTTTCCCTCGCAGATTTTCACAATCAAAAAGTTCATATTCCTATTCAGGACATCATAATATGTATGCATCCGTCGACAAAAACATCATATTTTGTGTTTTCATAGCGCTTTCTGCAGTTATATGGAGTTCAAATGAGTCAAAATTACCACATTCTGAGCAGTTTCAAAGTATCGCAAATCACATAAATCTATCCAATACAACAAAATACGCATGAATCCGTCCTCAAATGCACAAAATTTTGCGGTTTCCAGCGAGTTATCGGCGTTTTCTCTGAGTCTTGTTGAGAAATTTTTGATGCTGTAAATTTGCTCAGAATCGATATTTTGCTTCAGTAATTTGTTATATGGCAGAATCTAGCACTAAATACATCATATTTCTTGTTTTTAGAGTGCTATTTTCAGTTTTACAAACTCTGGAATAAGTTGAAATCACGCTTTTCCGCGCAGATTTTCACAATCAAAAAGTTCATATTCCTATCCAGGACATCATGATATGTATGAATCGTTCGACACAAACATCATATTCCGTGTTTTTGGAGCGCTATCTGCAGTTATATGAAGTTTGAAATAAGTCAAAATTACCACATTCTCAGCAGTTTCAAAGTATCGCAAATCACATAAATCTATCAAATACAACATAATACCCATGAATCCGTCCTCAAATGCACAAAATTTTGCGTTTCCGGCAAGTTATAGGCGTTTTCCTCTGATTCTCGTTGAGAAATTTTTGATGCTGTTAATCTGCTCAGAATCGAGATTTTGCTTCAGAAATGCGTTATCTGGCAGAATCTAGCACCAAATACATCATATTTCGTGTTTTTAGAGTGCTATTCTCAGTTTTACAAACTTTGGAATAAGTAGAAATCACGCTCTCCCGCGCAGATTTTCACAATCAAAAGGTTCATATTCCTATTCAGGACATCATAATATGTATAAATCCATCGACAAAAACATCATATTTCGTGTTTTCAGAGCGCTTCCTGCAGTTATATGAAGTTTGGAATAGGTAGAAATTACCACATTCTGAGCAGTTTCAAAGTATCGCAAATCACATAAATCTATCCACTACAACATAATAAGCATGAATCCGTCCTCAAATGAACAAAATTTTGCGTTTCCAGCGATTTATCGGCGTTTCTTCTGAGTCTCGTTGAGAAATTTCTGATGCTGTTTATCTGCTCAGAATCGTGATTTTGCTTCAGAAATTCGTTATATGGCAGAATCTAGCACCAAATACATCATATTCTGTGTTTTTTGAGTGATATCCTCAGTTTCCAAACTTTGGAATAAGTTGAAATCACGCTTTTTTGCGCAGATTTTCACAATCAAAAAGTTCATATTCCTATCCAGGACATCATGATATGTTTGAATCGTTCGACACAAACATCATATTTCGTGTTTTCGGAGCGCTATCTACAGTTATATGAAGTTTGAAATAAGTCAAAATTACCACATTCTGAGCAGTTTCAAAGTATCGCAAATCACATAAATCTATCCAATACAAAATAATACCCATGAATCCGTCCTCAAATGCACAAAATTTTGCGTTTCTAGCGAGTTATTGGCGTTTTCTCTGAGTCCCGCTGAGAAATTTTTGATGCTGTGAATCTGCTCAGAATCGAGATTTTGCTTCAGAAATGCGTTAAAAGGCAGAATCTAGCACCAAATACATCATATCTCGTGTTTTTAGAGTGCTATTCTCAGTTTTACAAACTTTGGAATAAGTTGAAATCACGCTTTTCCGCGCAGATTCTCACAATCAAAAAGTTCATATTCCTGTTCAGGACATCATAATATGTATGAATCCATCGACAAAAACATCATATTTCGCGTTTACAGAGCGCTATCTGCAGCTATATGAAATTTGATAAAAGTCAAAATTACCACATTCTGAGCAGTTTCAAAGTATCGCAAATCACATAAATCTATCCAATACAACATAATACGCATGAAACCGTCCTCAAATGCACAGAATTTTGCGTTCCCAGCGAGTTATCGCCGTTTTTTCTGAGTCACGTTGAGAAATTTTTGATGCTGTAAATCTGCTCAGAATCAAGATTTTGCTCTAGAAATACGTTAAATGGCAGAATCTAGCACAAAATACATCATATTTCGTGTTTTTAGAGTGCTATTCTCAGTTTTACAAACTTTGGAATAAGTTGAAATCACGCTTTTCCGCGCAGATTTTCAAAATCAAAAAGTTCATATTCCTATCCAGGACATCATGATATGTATGAGTCCATCGACAAAAACATCATATTTCGCATTTTCAGAGCGCTATCTGCAGCTATATGAAATTTGGAAAAAGTCAAAATTACCACATTCTGAGCAGTTTCAAAGTATCGCAAATCACATAAATCTATCCAATACAACATAATACGCATGAAACCGTCCTCAAATGCACAAAATTTTGCGTTCCCAGCGAGTTATCGCCGTTTTTTCTGAGTCTCGTTGAGAAATTTTTGATGCTGTAAATCTGCTCAGAATCGAGATTTTGCTTCAGAAATTCGTTATATGGCAGAATCTGACACCAAATACATCATATTTCGTGTTTTTAGAGTGCTATTCTCAGTTTTACAAACTCTGGAATAAGTTGAAATCACGCTTTTTCGCGCAGATTTCCACAATCAAAAAGTTCATATTTCTATCGAGGACATCATGATATGTATGAATCGTTCGACACAAACATCATATTCCGTGTTTTCGGACACTATCTGCAGTTATATAAAGTTTGAAATAAGTCGAAATTACCACATTCTCAGCAGTTTCAAAGTACCGCAAATCACATAAATCTATCAAATACAACATAATACCTATGAATCCGTCCTCAAATGCACAAAATTTTGCGTTTCCAGCGAGTTGTCGGCGTTTTCTCTGAGTCTCGTTGAGAAATTTCTGATGCTGTAAATCTGCTCAGAATCGTGATTTTGCTTCAGAAATTCGTTATATGGCAGAATCTAGCACCAAATACATCATATTTCGTGTTTTTAGAGTGATATCCTCAGTTTAACAAACTTTGGGATAAGTTGGAATCACGCTTTTTCGCGCAGATTTTCACAATCAAAAAGTTCATATTCCTATCCAGGACATCATGATATGTATGAATCGTTCGACACAAACATCATATTTCGTGTTTTCGGAGCGCTATCTGCAGTTATATAAAGTTTGGAATAAGTCAAAATTAGCATATTCTGAGCAGTTTCAAAGTATCGCAAATCACATAAATCTATCCAATACAACATAA
This sequence comes from Dromius quadrimaculatus, assembly GCA_963989225.1. Lineage (NCBI taxonomy): Eukaryota > Metazoa > Arthropoda > Insecta > Coleoptera > Carabidae > Dromius > Dromius quadrimaculatus. The sequence continues at coordinate 119,272 of CAXDIG010000258.1, read as the reverse complement.
TAAGCATGAATCCGTCCTCAAATGCACAAAATTTTGCGTTTCCAGCGAGTTATCGGCGTTTTCTCTGAGTCTCGTTGCGAAATTTTTGATGCTGTAAATCTGCTCAGAATCGAGATTCTGCTTCAGAAATGCGTTATATGGCAGAATCTAGCAACAAATACATCATATTTCGTGTTTTCAGAGTGCTATTTTCAGTTTTACAAACTTTGGGATAAGTTGGAATCACGCTTTTCCGCGCAGATTTCCACAATCAAAAAGTTCATATTCCTATCCAGGACATCATGATATGTATGAATCCTTCGACACAAACATCATATTTCGTGTTTTCGGAGCGCTATCTGCAGTTATATGAAGTTTGGAATAAGTAAAAATTTCCACATTCTGAGCAGTTTCAAAGTATCGCAAATCACATAAATCTATCCACTACAACATAATACGCATGGATTGTCCTCAAATGCACAAAATTTTGCGTATCCAGCAAGTTATCGGCGTTTTCTCTGAGTCTCGTTGAGAAATTTTTGATGCTGTAAGTCTGCTCAGAATCGAGATTTTGCTCCAGAAATGCGTTAAATGGCAGAATCTAGCACAAAATACATCATATTTCGTGTTTTTAGAGTGCTATTCTCAGTTTTACAAACTTTGGAATAAGTTGAAATCACGCTTTTCCGCGCAGATTCCTACAATCGAAAAGTTCATATTCCTATCCAGGACATCATGATATGTATGAATCCATCGACAAAAACATCATATTCCGTGTTTCCAGAGCGCTATCTGCAGTTATATGAAGTTTGAGATAAGTCAAAATTACCACATTCTGAGCAGTTTCAAAGTATCGCAGATCACATAAATCTATCCAATATAACATAATGAGCATGAATCCGTCCTCAAATGCACAAAATTTTGCGTTTCCAGCGAGTTTTCGGCGTTTTTCCTGAGTCTCGTTGAGAAATTTTTGATTGCTGTAAATCTGCTTAGAATCAAGATTTTGCTTCAGAAATGCGTTATATGGCAGAATCTAGCACCAAATACATCATATTTCCTGTTTTTAGAGTGCTATTCTCAGTTTTACAAACTTTTGAATAAGTTGAAATCACGCTTTCTCCATAGATTTTCACAATCAAAAAGTTCATATTCCTATTCAGGACATCATAATATGTATGCATCCATCGACAAAAACATCATATTTTGTGTTTTCAGAGCGCTTTCTGCAGTTATATGAAGTTTAAATGAGTCAAAATTACCACATTCTGAGCAGTTTCAAAGTATCGCAAATCACATAAATCTATCCAATACAACATAATACGCATGAATCCGTCCTCAAATGCACAAAATTTTGCGTTTCCAGCGAGTTATCGGCGTTTTCTCTGAGTCTTGTTGAGAAATTTTTGATGCTGTAAATCTGCTCAGAATCGAGATTTTGCTTCAGAAATTTGTTATATGGCAGAATCAAGCACCAAATACATCATATTTCATGTTTTTAGAGTGCTATTTTCAGTTTTACAAACTCTGGAATAAGTTGAAATCACGCTTTTCCGCGCAGATTTTCACAATCAAAAAGTTCATATTCCTATCCAGGACATCATGATATGTATGAATCGTTCGACACAAACATCATATTCCGTGTTTTTGGAGCGCTATCTGCAGTTATATGAAGTTTGAAATGAGTCAAAATTACCACATTCTCAGCAGTTTCAAAGTATCGCAAATCACATAAATCTATCAAATACAGCATAATACCCATGAATCCGTCCTCAAATGCACAAAATTTTGCGTTTCCGGCAAGTGATAGGCGTTTTCTCTGATTCTCGTTGAGAAATTTTTGATGCTGTTAATCTGCTCAGAATCGAGATTTTGCTTTAGAAATGCGTTATCTGGCAGAATCTAGCACCAAATACATCATATTTCGTGTTTTTAGAGTGCTATTCTCAGTTTTACAAACTTTGGAATAAGTTGAAATCACGCTCTCCCCGCGCAGATTTTCACAATCAAAAGGTTCATATTCCTATTCAGGACATCATAATATGTATGAGTCCTCCGACAAAAACCTCATATTTCGTGTTTTCAGAGCGCTTCCTGCAGTTATATGAAGTTTGGAATAGGTAAAAATTACTACATTCTGAGCAGTTTCAAAGTATCGCAAATCACATAAATCTATCCACTACAACATAATAAGCATGAATCTGTTCTCAAATGAACAAAATTTTGCGTTTCCAGCGAGTTATCGGCGTTTTTTCTGAGTCTCGTTGAGAAATTTCTGATGCTGTTAATCTGCTCAGAATCGTGATTCTGCTTCAGAAATTCGTTATATGGCAGAATCTAGCACCAAATACATCATATTCTGTGTTTTTAGAGTGATATCCTCAGTTTTACAAACTTTGGAATAAGTTGAAATCACGCTTTTTCGCGCAGATTTTCACAATCAAAAAGTTCATATTCCTATCCAGAACATCATGATATGTATGAATCGTTCGACACAAACATCATATTTCGTGTTTTCGGAGCGCTATCTACAGTTATATGAAGTTTGAAATAAGTCAAAATTACCACATTCTGAGCAGTTTCAAAGTCTCGCAAATCACATAAATCTATCCAATACAAAATAATACCCATGAATCCGTCCTCAAATGCACAAAATTTTGCGTTTCTAGCGAGTTATCGGCGTTTTCTCTGAGTCTCGTTGAGAAATTTTTGATGCTGTGAATCTGCTCAGAATCGTGTTTTTGTTTCAGAAATGCGTTAAAAGGCAGAATCTAGCACCAAATACATCATATCTCGTGTTTTTAGAGTGCTATTCTCAGTTTTAAAAACTTTGGAATAAGTTGAAATTACGCTTTTCCGCGCAGATTCTCACAATCAAAAAGTTCATATTCCTATTCAGGACATCATAATATGTATGAATCCATCGACAAAAACATCATATTTTGCGTTCACAGAGCGCTATCTGCGGCTATATGAAATTTGATAAAAGTCAAAATTACCACATTCTGAGCAGTTTCAAAGTATCGCAAATCACATAAATCTATCCAATACAACATAATACGCATGAAACCGTCCTCAAATGCACAGAATTTTGCGTTCCCAGCGAGTTATCGCCGTTTTTTCTGAGTCACGTTGAGAAATTTTTGAAGCTGTAAATCTGCTCAGAATCGAGATTTTGCTCTAGAAATGCGTTGAATGGCAGAATCTAGCACAAAATACATCATATTCCGTGTTTTTAGAGTGCTATTCTCAGTTTTACAAACTTTGGAATAAGTTGAAATCACGCTTTCCCGCGCAGATTTTCACAATCAAAAAGTTCATATTCCTATTCAGGACATCATGATATTAGTCCGTGAGACAGCGCATAAATTTTTCGTTGATTACCGCTCACTTGAAACTTCGTGAATGACTTCATTGTGATGAGTCCGACAGCTTTCACATTTGACGAAATTCTTGATTTGGGGGCGTTTTCCGGCGAGAGCTAGATGAACATGTCAATTTTATAAAGTCTTGGAAATGTATTACTGTCATATTGATCTATACACTAAACAAAAGATATTTTGATTATAAAATGGGAAACGAAATTATCCGACATGAATATTGGGGGCCAGTGGTGAGTCCGACAAGCCGCACTTGTCAAAAGTACGTTGGTATGAAAACGGATTACCGCTAGTCTGAGACTTTGAGGACGTGTTCAGTTATTTTTTTTCTAAGATTTGGTAATTTTGTCCGTCAAATTTTCGGGGGCGTTTTCTCAGTTCGACACTGAAAAAGTGTCAGGATTATAACAGTTCCTTCATCAATGACCGCTCATCCCTATATTTTCTATTTTCCATTCAAATAGTGTCTGGAACATTATTGTATACATGTCCGACAATTCAAGTGGGGCGATACTCCAGAAAAAGCAAAAATATGTGGTATGAATGCGGCATATCAAGTCAGTATGATTATTGATTATGAATAATTAAAAAAAGGCTTGTGCACCAATATATTAATATTATTTTGGAATCAAATGTGTGATATGAAGTCAGTATACTGAGATAATCATCTCAAATATCATTCAAATTTACCTTCAACTGTGATATCTATATATTAGTACGTCAAGAGCAAACTTTCGACCTCTTTTGAAGCATATTGCATGCACGGAGGAACGTGAGATCTGGCATACTCAAAATTTATATGGAGAAGAAGTGCAGAAAGCGAAAATTATATACAGATGTCCTATTTTAATCTATATATTGATACGTGAAGAGGAAGCTCTGTATATTTTTTCGAGCATATTGCACGCACAAAAAAAATTGATATTTGACATACTTGAAGTTTATATGATCGAGTGCAGAAAGCTGAAAGTATATACAAGTGTCCCATTTTAATTCTACGAAGCGAAGAGAAAACTTTGTACCGCGCACACGAGGTGATGTGAAACTTGGCTTAGTTGAAGTCTGTGTGGAGAATGTGAGATATGGCATATTTGAAGTATATCTGGAGTATATATATATATATATATATATATATATATATATATATATATATATATAATATATATATATATATATATATATATATATATATATATATATATATATATATATATATATATAATATATATATATATAATTATAGTAAAACCGCCTGACTTCCTAATCAAGGGGTTTGACCAGGCTCAGCATGAGGTTTGCCACCGTTCTGTATTAAGTAGTTTTTCCTTGAAATGTAAGATGCAATACCTCCAAATAACTGTTTTTAATCAGTTTTAAACGGAATGAGAGCTTAAACATATAGACCTTTTATGCTAATAAATATATAAAAAAACCTTCGGATTTCATTTTTTTTATCCTAATATTCTAAAAATACACATAGTTTTAATAGAATATTCCGATGCGTCTCTGTTTTTCTACCTATTTTATATTGAGATAATCCTGTACTGATGATGTGGTGAGCGCCCGGCCCGTGGTTCGTTTTACTATAATTTTGCGAGATGTGTATATATAGGCATAGCGGAGTTGCTCCACCTGACCTCAGGTAGCTATAATCTCATAGCTGAGTTGCTCCCCCACCAATAACCGCAGGGATTAAAACAATACTAGGAACTTGAAGAGTATGTCCAGGTTACCTATTCCAATTCAACTCACCAGCTTGATAACTTAACAAGCTCTTGATAATTCTGTATGAACTAGTGAGTTATCAAGACCTTGTTAAGTTTATCAAGTCGTTAAGTTGAATTGAAAAAGGTACCCAGGTCATAAGTGATAACGCATTATTTGAATATCATTTTGTGCAGGGATATTTTATTTACAATGTACTTTGGTTACGAAACATTAGATACGAGTTTGTTGTTCTGTACATATAACCATAAGCACGAGCCCATATTTCAGGACCTTCTTCACTAATATAACTTGATCACAAATTTGTATTATTTTGGAATCATTCAAAGGAATATTGCCAAATATTTCCGGTACAAAGAAATCACCTACTTTCTCTGGGCTTAAAAACTGGATACAAAAAAATTGTTATAAATATTGGCTGCCAAAATAATTACATTCTTTGTACACTTGACTTAAACCTAATGCTTGAATTTACCGGAGTCAAGCTTGTCCTGAATGAAATCTGCGCTCAATGATTTCAACATTCGGCCATACACTGCGATCAGCATTATGAATTGCACTTTCAAAATCAATTACTATTCGCTGTAGATCAAATAATGATAATGATGACAGCACCAGTGAAAATTTGACTTATAGTCAGAATCTTCTTCTGTTGATTCTGATGGAAAATAAAATCTAATTAAATAAAAATCAATATTTTTCTTTTTCTACTTTACTTTTTTTTAACTATTTTGTTGATGAATTATTTATTACTAGCTTCTAAACAACATCCATTACTTATCTCTTGATATTGAATACGTCAAAAACTGAGTTATATATGTGCGAGCGTTTCTTGTCGGACTGACAATAAGAACCAATATTTCAGTGGGACAATATGTTTTTTAGACAGATAATATGTTTTCGAATTATGACTGTTTTGGTCCGATAAGCGGTCATTGATGAAGGAACTGTTATAATCCTGACACGTTTTCAGTGTCGGACTGGGAAAACGCCCCCGAAAATTTGTCGGACAAAATGACCAAATCTTGGAAAAAAATACTGAACACGTCCTCAAAGTCTCAGACTAGCGGTAATCCGTTTTCATACCAACGTACCTTTGACAACTGCGGCTTGTCGGACTCGCCACTGGCCCCCAATATTCATGTCGGACAATTTCATTTTTCAATTTATAATCAAACTATCTTTCGATTAGTGTAAACACCAATATGACGGTAATACATTTTTTAAGACTTCATGAAATTGACATGTTCATTTAGCTATCGCCGAAAAAACGCCCCCAAATCAAGAATTTTGTTAAATGTGAAAGCTGTCGGACTCATTCACAATGAAGTCACTCACTGAGTTTCGAGTGAGCGGTAATCAACAAGATTGTATGCGCTGTCTCACGGGACTATATGTATAAATCCATCAATAAAAACATCATATTTCGTGTTTCAGAGCGCTTTCTGCAGTTATATAAAGTTTGGAATAAGTCAAAATTACCACATTCTGAGCAGTTTCAACGTATCGCAAATCACATAAATCTATCCACTACAACATTATGAGCATGAATCCGTCCTCAAATGCACAAAATTTTGCGTTTCCAGCGAGTTATCGGCGTTTTTTTCCGAGTCTCGTTGAGAAATTTTTGATGCTGTAAATCTGCTTAGAATCAAGATTTTGCTTCAGAAATGCGTTATATGGCGGAATCTAGCACCAAATACATCATATTTTGTGTTTTTAGGAGTGCTATTCTCAGTTATACAAACTTTTGAATAAGTTGAAATCACGCTTTCCCGCGCAGATTTTCACAATCAGAAAGTTCATATTCCTATTCAGGACATCATAATATGTATGCATCCATCGACTAAAACATCATATTTTGTGTTTTCAGAGCGCTTTCTGCAGTTATATGAAGTTTAAATAAGTCAAAATTACTATCATTCTGAGCAGTTTCAAAGTATCGCAAATCACATAAATCTATCCAATACAACATAATACGCATGAATCCGTCCTCAAACGCACAAAATTTTGCGTTTCCAGCGAGTTATCGGCGTTTTCCTCTGAGTCTCGTTGAGAAATTTTGATGCTGTAAATCTGCTCAGAATCGATATTTTGCTCCAGAAATGCGTTATATGGCAGAATATAGCACCAAATACATCATATTTCGTATCTTTAGAGTGTTATACTCAGTTTTACAAAACTTTGGAATAAGTTGAAACCACGCTCTTCCGCGCAGATTTTCACAATCAAAAAGTTCATTTTCTCATCCAGAACATCATGATATGTATAAATCTATCGACAAAAACATCATATTCCGTGTTTTCAGAGCGCTATCTGCAGTTATATGAAGTTTGAAATAAGTCAAAATTACCACATTCTGAGCAGATTCAAAGTATCGCAAATCACATAAATCTATCAAATACAAAATAATACGCATGAATCCGTCCCCAAATGCACAAAATTTTGCGTTTCCAGCGAGTTATCGCCGTTTTCCCTCTGAGTCTCGTTGAGGAATTTTTGATGCTGTAAATCTGCTCAGAATCGAGACTTCGCTTTATGAAATGCGTTATATGGCAGAATCTAGCACCAAATACATCATATTTCGTGTTTTTAGAGTGCTATTCTCAGTTTTACAAACTTTGGAATGAGTTGGAATCACGCTTTTCCGCGCAGATTTTCACAATCAAAAAATTCATATTCCTATTCAGGACATCATAATGTGTATGAATCCATCGACAAAAACATCATATTTCGCGTTTTCAAAGCGCTATCTGCAGCTATATGAAATTTGAAAAAAGTCAAAATTACCACATTCTGAGCAGTTTCAAAGTATCGCAAATAACATAAATCTATCCAATTACATAATACGCATGAACCCGTTCTCAAATGCACAAAATTTCGCGTACCCAGCGTGTTATCGGCGTTTTTTCTGAGTCTCGTTGAGAAATTTTTGATGCTGTAAATTGCTCAGATTCGAGATTTTGCTTCAGAAATGCGTTAAATGGCAGAATCTAGCACCAAATACATCATATTTCGTGTTTTTAGAGTGCTATTCTCAGTTTTACAAACTTTGGAATAAGTTGAAATCACGCTTTTCCGAGCAGATTTTCACTATCAAAAAGTTCATATACCTATTCAGGACATCATAATATGTATGAATCCATCGACAAAAACATCATATTTGGTGTTTTCAGAGCGCTATCCGCCGTTATATGAAATTCAAAATAAATCAAAATTACCACATTCTGAGCAGTTTTAAAGTATCGCAAATCACATAAATCTATTCAATACAACATAATACGCATAAATCCGTCCTCAAGTGCACAAAATTTTGCGTTTCCAGCGAGTTATCGGCGTTTTTTCTGAGTCTCGTTGGGAAATTTTTCATGCTGTAAATCTGCTCAGAATCAATATTTTGCTTCAGAATCGCGTTATATGGCAGAATCTAGCACCAAATACATCATATTTCGTGTTTTTGGAGTGCTACTCTCAGTTTTTCAAACTTTGGAATAAGTTGAAATCACGCTTCCCCGCGCAGATTTTCACAATCAAAAAGTTCATATTCCTATCCAGGACATCATGATATGTATGAATCCGTCGACTGAAACATCATATATCGTGTTTTCAAAGCGCTATCTGCAGTTATATGAAATTTGAAATAAGTCAAAATTACCACATTCTGAGCAGTTTCAAAGTATCGCAAATCACATAAATCTATCCAATACAACATAATACGCATGGATTGTTCTCAAATGCACAAAATTTTGCGTATCCAGCAAGTTATCGGCGTTTTCTCTGAGTCTCGTTGAGAAATTTTTGATGCTGTAAGTCTGCTCAGAATCGAGATTTTGCTCCAGAAATGCGTCAAATGGCAGAATCTAGCACAATATACATCATATTTCGTGTTTTTAGAGTGCTATTCTCAGTTTTACAAACGTTGGAATAAGTTGGAATCACGCTTTTCCGCGCAGATTCTTACAATCAAAAAGTTCATATTCCTATCCAGGACATCATGATATGTATGAATCCATCGACAAAAACATCATATTCCGTGTTTTCAGAGCGCTATCTGCAGTTGAATGAAGTTTGAGATAAGTCAAAATTACCACATTCTGAGCAGTTTCAAAGTATCGCAAATCACATCAATCTATCCAATACAACATAATACGCATGAATCCGTCCTCAAACGCACAAAATTTTGCGTTTCCAGCGAGTTATCGGCGTTTTCCTCTGAGTCTCGTTGAGAAATTTTTGATGCTGTAAATCTGCTCAGAATCGAGATTTGCACAGAAATTCGTTATATGGCAGAATCAGGCACCAAATCATATTTCGTGTTTTTAGAGTGCTATTCTCAGTTTTACAAACTTTGGAATAAGTTGAAATCACGCTTTCCCGCGCAGATTTTCACAATCAAAAAGTTCATATTCCTATTCAGGACATCATAATATGTATTAATGCATTAATAAAAACATCATATTTCGTGTTTTCATAGCGCTTTCTGCAGTTATATGAAGTTTGGAATAAGTCAAAATTACCATATTCTGAGCAGTTTTTAAGTATCGCAAATCACATAAATCTATCCACTACAACATAATAAGCATGAATCTGTCCTCAAATGAACAAAATTTTGCGTTTCCAGCGAGTTATCGGCGTTTTCTCTGAGTCTCGTTGAGAAATTTTTGATGCTGTAAATCTGCTCAGAATCGAGATTTTTCTTCAGAAATTCGTTATATAAATCTAGCACCAAATACATCATATTTCGTGTTTTCAGAGTGCTATCCTCAGTTTTACAAACTCTGGAATGAGTTGGAATCACGCTTTTCCGCGCAGATTTTCACAATCAGAAAGTTCATATTCTTATCCAGGACATCATAATATATATAAATCGTTCGACACAAACATCATATTTCGTGTTTTCGGAGCGCTATCTGCAGTTATATGAAGTTTGAAATAAGTCAAAATTTCCACATTCTGAGCAGTTTCAAAGTATCGCAAATCACATAAATCTATCCAATACAAAATAATACCCATGAATCCGTTCTCAAATGCACAAAATTTTGGCGTTTCTAGCAAGTTATCGGCGTTTTCTCTGATTCTGTTTGAGAAATTTTTGATGCTGTAAATCTGCACAGAATCTAGATTTTGCTTCAGGAATGCGTTAAATGGCAGAATCTAGCACCAAATACATCATACTTCGTGTTTTTAGAGTGCTATTCTCAGTTGTACAAACTGTGGAATAAGTTGAAATTACGCTTTCCCGCGCAGATTTTCACAATCAAAAAGTTCATATTCCTATCCAGGACATCATAATATGTAAAAATCCATCGACAAAAAACATCATAATTCGTGTTTTCAGAGCGTTATCTGCAGTTATATGAAGTTTGAAATAAGTCAAAATTACCACATTCTGAGCAGTTTCAAAGTATCGCCAATCACATAAATCTATCCAATACACCATAATAAGCATGAATCCATTCTCAAATGAACAAAATTTTGCGTTTCAGCGAGTTATCGGCGTTTTCTCCTGAGTCTCGTTGAGAAATTTTTGATGCTGTAAATCTGCTCAGAATCGAGATTTTGCCCTGGAAATGCGTTAAATGGCAGAGTCTAGCACAAAATACATCATATTTCGTGTTTTTAGAGTGCTATTCTCAGTTTTACAAACTTTGGAATAAGTTGAAATCACGCTTTTCCGCGCAGATTTTCAAAATCAAAAAGTTCATATTCCTATCCAGGACATCATGATATGTATGAGTCCATCGACAAAAACATCATATTTCGTGTTTTCAGTGCGCTCTCTGCAGTTATATGAAGTTTGAAATAAGTCAAAATTACCACATTCTGAGCAGTTTCAAAGTATCGCAAATCACATAAATCTATCCAATACAACATAATAAGCATGAATCCGTCCTCAAATGCACAAAATTTTGCGTTTCCAGTGAGTTATCGGCGTTTTTCTGAATCTCGTTGTGAAATTTTTGATGCTTTAAATCTGCTCAGAATCGAGATTCTGCTTCAGAAATGCGTTATATGGCAGAATCTAGCACCAAATACATCATATTTCGTGTTTTTAGAGTGCTATTCTCAATTTTACAAACTTTGGAATAAGTTGAAATCACGCTTTTCCGCGCAGATTTTCACAATCAAGAAGTTCATATTCCTATCCAGGACATCATGATATGTATGAATCCTTCGACAAAAACATCATATTTCGTGTTTTCGGAGCGCTATCTGCAGTTATATGAAGTTTGAAATAAGTAAAAATTACCACATTCTGAGCGGTTTCAGAGTATCGCAAATCAAATAAATCTATCCAATACAAAACAATACGCATGAATCCGTCCTCAAATGCACAAAATTTTGCGTTTTCAGCAAGTTATCGGCGTTTTCTCTGAGTCTCGTTGAGAAATTTTTGATGCTGTTAATCTGCTTAGAATCGAGATTTTGCTCCAGAAATGCGTTGAATGGCAGAATCTAGCACCAAATACATCATATTTCGTGTTTTTAGAGTGCTATTCTCAGTTTTGCAAACTTTGGATTAGGTTGAAATCACGCTTTCCCGCGCAGATTTTCACAATCAAAAAGTTCATATTTCTATCGAGGACATCATGATATGTATGAATCGTTCGACACAAACATCATATTTCGTGTTTTCGGACACTATCTGCAGTTATATAAAGTTTGAAATAAGTCGAAACTACCACATTCTCAGCAGTTTCAAAGTATCGCAAATCACATAAATCTATCAAATACAACATAATACCTATGAATCCGTCCTCAAATGCACAAAATTTTGCGTTTCCAGCGAGTTGTCGGCGTTTTCTCTGAGTCTCGTTGAGAAATTTTTGATGCCCGAAATCTGCACAGAATCGAGATTTTGCTTCAGAAATGCGTTAAAAGGCAGAATCTAGCATCAAATACATCATATTTCGTGTTTTTAGAGTGCTATTCTCAGTTTTGCAAACTTTGGAATAGGTTGAAATCACGCTTTCCCGCGCAGATTTTCACAATCAAAAAGTTCATATTCCTATTCAGGACATCATAATATTAGTCCGTGAGACAGCGCATAAATTTTTCGTTGATTACCGCTCACTTGAAACTTCGTGAATGACTTCATTGTGATGAGTCCGACAGCTTTCACATTTGACGAAATTATTGATTTGGGGGCGTTTTTCGGCGAGAGCTAAATGAACATGTCAATTTTATAAAGTCTTGGAAATGTATTACCGTCATATTGATCTATACACTAAACAAAAGATATTTTGATTATAAAATGGGAAATGAAATTATCCGACATGAATATTGGGGGCCAGTGGTGAGTCCGACAAGCCGCACTTGTCAAAAGTACGTTGGTATGAAAACGGATTACCGCTAGTCTAAGACTTTGAGGACGTGTTCAGTTATTTTTTTTCTAAGATTTGGTCATTTTGTCCGACAAATTTTCGGGGGCGTTTTCTCAGTTCGACACTGAAAAAGTGTCAGGATTATAACAGTTCCTTCATCAATGACCGCTCATCCCTATATTTTCTATTTTCCATTCAAATAGTGTCTAGAACATTATTGTATACATGTCCGACAATTCAAGTGGGGCAATACTCCAGAAAAAGCAAAAATATGTGGTATGAATGCGGCATATCAAGTCAGTATGATTATTGATTATGAATAATTAAAAAAAGGCTTGTGCACCAATATATTAATATTATTTTGGAATCAAATGTGTGATATGAAGTCAGTATACTGAGATAATCATCTCAAATATCATTCAAATTTACCTTCAACTGTGATATCTATATATTAGTACGTCAAGAGCAAACTTTCGACCTCTTTTTAAGCATATTGCATGCACGGAGGAAAGTGAGATCTGGCATACTCAAAATTTATATGGAGAAAAAGTGCAGAAAGCGAAAATTATATACAGATGTCCTATTTTAATCTATATATTGATACGTGAAGAGGAAGCTCTGTATATTTTTTCAAGCATATTGCACGCACAAAAAAAATGATATTTGACATACTTGAAGTTTATATGATCGAGTGCAGAAAGCTGAAAGTATATACAAGTGTCCCATTTTAATTTTACGAAGCGAAGAGAAAACTTTGTACCGCGCACACGAGGTGATGTGAAACTTGGCTTAGTTGAAGTCTGTGTGGAGAATGTGAGATATGGCATATTTGAAGTATATCTGGAGTATATATATATATATATACATATATATATATATATATATATATATATATATATATATATATATATATATATATATATATATATATATATATATATATATATATATATATATATATATATATATATATATAAATCCTCCTATCAATTTGACGTCCTTACAAAGATGTTCATTTTGGCGTCTACTGAAAGGAACGCGTATAGTGGAGATCTGATCGAAGTATATTACATAATTTCTCATGGGCTCTTCAAATTTCACACAGACATTCCATTCCATGCAATATTCACAGAGTTCCCATTTCCTATACAATCTGACCTCCTTTCATCATAACATCAATGTGGCGTCAATAATATACGTTACATATTGCGTTTATAGTGGCGTCCTATCCGTATATATGCTTTCACTTCATATTTGAGATGGCGTCCTCCTTGTTGCCAGATTTAGTTTTTACAGTTCGATGAGCACCTCTCATGCGTAGAACGTTCTATCGATGACACATGTGAAGCGATATATTCAAAGGTTTGCGTGGAGTTACACTATTCAAGTTTTGAAATGGGTTGATACTCAAGACATCTCCATAGAGTAGTAATATGTCATTGATTGATAGAGAACTCATAGTAAATTGAAAGATTCTGCGAGAAAATATGGATTTTTGATTGATAATTGCTATTTTCGAGTTCTGAAATAAAATGTATTTGCCATGTCCGTGAACTGTTGGTAGATATGAATAGTAGTATGTGAAGGATAATTTTTCAGAAAGGACTTACGGATGTCATATAAATTGTGATAATAATTGCTCTATTGAAATGTGACAGAATCTAGGTCTAAACTTGCATCTTGCTCAAGATTTTTCTATAATTGTGTGATGGGGGTCAGTGTGGGTAAAAATCTTGATTCTGGGAGCTGAAAACCTCTTCTCACCACCATATTGGAACAAGAAGTACAGAGTATTTTTGCAATATCTTAAGAGCCGTAAGTCACACAAAAAAAATCTCATAGCTTCTTGGAAGAGTACTGAATTCTTCACAATCCTAGTTCAGATACTTTTCACCGTAAAATTATTATGTCTACATCCTCCTTTAATCAACACAAATGGCGGATCAAGACTCATTGATGCTTATAGGTCATAATTCAATGAGATCCATGAGCTAGTGAATCAAATGCTTGTGAAATCCTCAAAGTTAAGGCCCCTGAAGCCAAGGTATACTACTTGGTATATGTCTTCTAGTTTTTTCCTTGGATTCAGATCTAGCGGATAAAATATTTGTCTACAATTATTATCATATAACTGACTTTCCTCTCAACATTCCAAATATTCAAACTAGTGTTGCTACCCTAATTCAAGTATACGTTATCAGTTCAATCAATAATCGTCAATTCAAATTAATGAAATGCTAGGAAATTTTCCATACAGAAGCATTTGATTGGGAATGAAATTTGGATAGCAACAGTAATGGAGTTTCAGGCAACTAAATAAAACTCTATCTGTGTACTGAGTTATTATTTGTCGCTTTGACAAGATGCCCCATCTATTCTTATATCTGATATCTATTAGTGGAATTTATAGTGATCTGTTTTGATTTTCCACGATATTATTGTTTGAGACAAAAGTAATACGCTGCGGCCTTAAGTTTTTATATGTAGGCGATTTTATATGTACAGTGTTGGTAGAATAATCATTTCATTTTCTATTTTTGTATACAAGTATGTACGGAAGGGTTATTATAATATGGGCAGATAATCTGTGCTATATCCATGAGGTAAAAATGAATTATGGATCAACTAATCAAAAATAGCACTTTAATAATAAATACCAGTCTATCGAGTAGTCTTCATACATATCCTCATGAATACCTAAGAGAAAACTTACTTCACTATTATTAATCGGTCCTATTAGACGGAAGATACAAAATAGGAATTATATGGAGGATACAGAATAGGAATTAGTTATCAAGGCCGTAAAGATGATCTTTGGTCGAATTTGTGGTTTACGGCCGAAGCGCCAGCTGAGACCAAAAGAGAATATCAGAGTATTACGTTTTTTCAGGTGATCATCACGATGTAAATCTTAGTTGCCAATGAAATTGTTTTATCAAATAGACTCTTTTGATTGTAATTCTGTATATTTATTTTTATTTTTGACGTTTCGACTCTAACCGAAAGTCTTCTTCAGAAAAAATGATACAAGAATAAATAAGGCAAGCAGGTATCTGAATGATTAAAAATTAAAAATTGAAAATCTCTACAACGTTTTAGAAATGCAAAATCACATAATCTATTTGCCTTTTTTATTGATGTTTTTTCAAAAATCTCGATCATTTTCATTACTTGCTCACCATAGAGTATTTTCAATGATCTATATATGTTTGGTAGATCAGTCTTAAGAAATGAATTTAGATAGATGTATACAAGTAAGTAGAACTTTATGGCCGCAAAAAGGGCCATAGGAATACCTTTTCTATTGTTAATTAATTTTTAGCACATAGCACATAAACATCTGGAACAGAACTGTAACTGATGATGAATACAACAATTATGTGGGCATAAAATCAATCTACGAGCAAAAATTGTCCAGATACGATTTCCTTCGATCATTCCTTTCCTCCAAAGTTGCTGGGAATATGGCGTATATCAGTATTCACTCTTCATATTTTGTAAATCAATCTGAAGGCAAAAAGCTCAATCGCTGATAATGAAATTTGTTGAGCTGTGTACAACTACATCCTCTGATTAGTTTATCCACTATGCAAATTGGTAAACGTATAATTTTGAGAGTCAGTTTTTCCATATCGAATATCCCTAAGAATTTTCTCTGCTGTTTGCGTTACAATATGGTGCACAAAGTCAAATACTACTTACAATATGAAATAATAAACATTCAATTAGTATGATTTTGTCAATCTATCGGAGTAATCCAAGTGAGTCTCTTTCAACTTACTTGTACAAAGTACAAATAAGCAGTATTACTGAACTGCCAGAACCACATTTCAAGATTCTGATGGAAATATTTGTTTTGAGCATCTTCAAATTCATTTTGACTATTTTTGGCTTGACGTCGGTACGTACGTATTAATGTTTGTATGTATATAGATTTTGTATCTGAGATTGGTCTTAGGTCTAAT
This sequence comes from Dromius quadrimaculatus, assembly GCA_963989225.1. NCBI lineage: Eukaryota > Metazoa > Arthropoda > Insecta > Coleoptera > Carabidae > Dromius > Dromius quadrimaculatus. The sequence continues at coordinate 102,898 of CAXDIG010000258.1, read as the reverse complement.
TTTGAAGCCCTATTTTGGTTGCAATCGTCTGTACCGGAAATGCACTGTACTTGAAGCTTTTTTCGAATTTTCCACATGAATTTAAAATGTTGTAATTGAATATTTTGGGTTCCTGTGGCATCTTGATTGTTATTTTCTATTTTAATACTAATTGACTGTGATGAAAGTGCACAGTCTATTTGAGTTTTTTGCATTAATTCAGAACAATTAGCCGTGGAGTATTGAAATTTCGTAACAAACACTTCTATAAAACCTAAGTGTACACCTTGCATTAGGATTGCAGTCGGATCAACAAGAAGTGCAGTTTACTAAGCACGTTTTCGAATTTTTCACATACATCCAGAACAATAAGCTGTAAAATCTTGAAATTTCGTATTTAGAGGAATTGTAGCATTCGAATGATAACTTAATATTCTCATAATAATCTATTGAGCTGAAAGTAAGCTATATCTGACAATCTCACATAATTCTTCACATGAATTCGAGATTTCGGCAAACGAATGAAATTTGTTATTTGAGACTGCTAAAGCATTTTATGGCCAGTTGCACCGCTGTCCCTTAAATTTTATGTGTCACCTAATTCAATAATATTGTATCAGAATTTGAAAATTCAATTGGACATGAACATTGATGTCCTCATTTTGATTTGATATTTTTTGTATAAGTGGAGATTGAAATTTGAGCTAGAGCGGTGCAACAAACCATCAATAAATTGTAGCATCCAAATGATTGAATTATCATCTTAAATTCTGGTTGGAATTGATTTTGCCTAGTGTCAATATCAGTGTCAACTGTTAATTATTGAGTTAAAAGATGTAGGTAACAGTAAGACATGTAGTGTCCACAAAATTTTTTTTTCATGTTTTCGAGCAAAACGGTGTTGAATATTTGATTAAAGATTATTCATAGAATGCAAAATTGTTCAAAATGCTACCAGCCTAATGTTGCCTTCACCTATATTATCCTTGTCTATTCTTCTCCTTTCCCTTCCGAATAGAGCAGGGGGTGGCACCTTGGTTTTTTCCCAATGTATCTGACCTTCACTATCGATTGGTACTAGTTTCAATCATAAGATCTATCAGGGAAATTGACCGTAACGAAAATGGACAATAGTAGACTTCTTTCGACACTTGAGGCAGGATCCTAGATTTATAAAGTCTGTCACCTCATTGACGACTATATTTCTGATTGATTCATATACAATTTGGCCGTAAGTTTGATCAGGGAACATAAGGTGCGGCCGGCTCCTCGACTACAAAAAATGTTCTCACACAGTTGCGAGAACAGAGTCAATGTTCATCTATCCACAAACTAAGTAAGGAAAGCGATGATATGATAATTCACACAAATTGGAATAACAGATAGAATGGATGTATGTTATATATATTTTTCATTAGTCTCATGCAAATCACTCAAAGAGAATGATATTTTTATAGAAGTTTGTCAGTAGAAAAGAAATAATTTATACATAGAATGATATCGGTTTGAGCGTATCATTTCCGGGATACAGTTATTGTGGAATGCATTCAAAATATAGCCCTTTGCAAAAACCAGGCAACCAAATAGATAAAGCTCTCATTTGAAAAAAAAAAACTCAATTTGCACTTTGAACCAATTTGTGGCTTATCACAATAACTCAAATTATATTTTGGTAAACTCTGTTATCGACAGTTTCAAGAATAATACAAGGAATATGAAGAATCATTTTTGTTCCTAACACAAAATTGTTCCATTTATATGTTGCCAGTGAATTCTGAACTTAACAAAAAAAAAACTCAGATCATGTTTTATTCCAGTCCTAACTTATGAGTATATTGTATACTTTTCAAATTTTTCAGCCATGATGGATGTGATATCCTGTAATAGATTATATTAATAGGAACAATAATTAGTTTTCGTGTGTTTGTATATTACAAGCTTATGTCACACTTATAATGTATTACAGGAGATATGTAATAATGGTTATTCATCCATCCATTCTACTTTTTTTCTGGTCACACTGAGAGTGCAATTTTGTGACCATCAGGGACCTCAAAAACATGAATAATTTGAGATTCATCAATTTAGTCCAGCAGTAAAAGCAATGATGAACTTGCAATAAAAATGTTCAACTTGCTCTGTACAAACAATTTGATTTGTTTTTCTACAACAATTATAAGACCACATCACGGATGAAATAGCGAGTTCTCACATTTCTTCAAAACTCGCGATGAGTGATCCTATAATTGGGAAGCCGACCGCATCTGATGTTCGCTAATCGGACTTGCGGCCAAATTTTATATGAATCAATCAAAAATATAGTGGTCAATTAGGTGCCAGATTTTTCAAATATGGAGTCTTGCCTTAAGCGTAAAAAAAGGCTACTTCCGGTCAATTCTCGTTAGAGTCATCTTCTCTGAAAGAACATATAATTAAAACTGGTACTTATTAGTAGCGAAGGTCGGATACACCGAGAAAAAACCATGGTACCACCCTCTGTCCTGTCGTTTTGAACTTTCCTTATGATTGTTGTGTTTTCTTCTCTGTTTTGGATAGAACGGAGAAAGTCTTCTGGTTTTGTTCTAGAGTACTTGACCTCTGCAATTGATAGGTACGAGTTTCAAGTTAACCTCACACTTATTGACCAGATATGACCTCTTTTCTATACTTAGAACAGGATCCTGGATTTATTAAGGGTGACATCCTGATGACTACTATATCTCCGATCAATTCATATACAATTCCGCCCTAAATCCGATCAGAAACGATATGATGCGGTCGGCTTTTGAACTATTAGAAAGAGGTACATGAATTTGCTAATTAACTTCTCATACTTGAGTCAGTACTCAACTGTTTTTTCCTTATATTTGAAATTAACTGCATAAATTTTACGTTGATGTAGAATTATTTCCAAGCAAGAATACTTTCAAATAATTATGCTATAATACTTTAGTCTGCAATAAAATATTGGTAGAAATATTATGTTATGACATACATAAAAAATGCAATTTCAAACTCAAGCCAAAGTCCCAACAAATTCCATGTCAAAAGCACAAGCATCTGTTCCATCATCGATCGCTTCCATGTTCTGCGACAGTGTTGTCAAGTTTCTGGACGCCAGTATGACGGCGGAATATATGAAGTGGGAATATACACGTATATTTTTGACGCCACTGGAAATTGGAGCGGAATTTTTCGGAACTAAAAATATACGGAAATTTTCATTTTCATATCATTTTGGCGTCAAAATGAAATTTTGAATTCAGCCTCTAGAGGTCGGGAACAAGCCAGAAAAAAATTTTAAAGCGATTCTAAGGTGGCGTCCGATATACGGACTCCAATTCACAATGGACGCCAGATTAAATGCAAACGCGCAATATAAGGACGCCAAAATGATATGAGGATTTATATATATTATATATATATATATATATATATATATATATATATATATATATATATATATATATATATATATATATATATATATATATGTATATATATATATATACATATATATATATATATATATAAATCCTCATATCATTTTGGCGTCCTAATATTGCGCGTTTGCATTTAATATGGCGTCCATTGTAAATTGGAGTCCGTATATCGGACGCCACTTTAGAATTGCTTCAAAATTTTTTCCTGGCTTGTTCCCGACCTCTAGAGGCTAAATTCAAAATTTCATTTTGACGTCAAAATGATAGGGAAATGAAAATGTTCGTATATTTTTAGTTCCGAAGATTCCGCTCCAATTTTTAGTGGCGTCAAAAATATACGTGTATATTCCCACTTCATATATTTCGCCATCATACTGGCGTCCAGAAACTTGACAACACTGTCGCAGAACATCGATCGATAATGAAACAGATGTTTGCGCTTCTGACATGGAATTTGTTGGGAGTATGGCTTGAATTTGGAATTGCATTTCTCATGTATCTCATAACATAATATTTCTACCAATATTTTATTGCAAAATAAAGTATCATAGTACAGTTATTAGACGTCAGAATTTATTCTTGCTTAGAAGTAATTCTTTATCAACTTAAAATTTGAGCAGTCAATTTAAAATATTAGGAAAAAACAGTTGAGTACTGACTCAAGTATGAGGAGTAAGTGAGCAAATTCATGTACCCCTTTCTAATAGTTCAAGAGCCGAACGCACCTCAACGTTCCTAGTCAGATTTAGAGCCGAATTGTATATGAATTGATCGAAGATATAGTAGTCATCAGGATGTCACTTTTATAAATCCAGGATCTAGTCCTAAGGATCGAAAAAAGGCCATATCCGGTCAATAAGTTCGTGGTTAATCTGAAACTAGTATCAATCGATTGCAGAGGTCAAGCACATTAGGAAAAAGCAGGATACTACCTCTGTTCTATTCAAAACAGAGGAAAAAGCACAACAATCATAAGGGAAGTTCTAAACGACAGGGCAGAGGGTGATACCTTGGTTTTCTTTCGGAGTATCCGACCTTCGCTACTAACAAGTACTAGTTTTAATTATAAGTTCTATCAGAGAAGTTGACTCTGACGAAAATTGACCGGAAGTAGCCTTTTTCTGACGCTTAGGACAAGATTCCAGATTTAAAAAGTCTGTCACCCAATTGACCACTATATTTTTGATTGATTCATATGAAATTTGACCGTAAGTTCGATAAGGGAACATAAGGTGCGGTCTGCTCCTCAACTATAGGATCACTATAGAATGTGAGAACTCGCTATTTCATCCGTGATGTGGTCTTATAATTGTTATAGAAAAACAAATTATATCGTTTGCACAAAGCAAGTGGGATATTTTTGTTGCACGTTCATCATTGCTTTTACTAGGACCAAATTGATGAATCTCAAATTATTAATGTTTTTGAAGTCCCTGATGGTCACAAAGTTGCACTTTCAGTGTGATCGAAATAAAGTTAGAATGGATGGATGAATTATCATCATTACATATCTCCTGTAATACATTATAAGATTAATATAAGCTTGTGATATACAAGGGAATGGAAACTAATTTTTGCTCCTAATAATATAATCTATTACAGGATATCACATCCATCATGGCTGAAAAATGTGAAGAGTTGGTATACAACATACATATAAGTTGGGACTTGGCGAAAACATCATTTGAGTTTTTCTTTTTGTTCAATTTAGAATTCATTGGCAACATAGAACCGGAACAATTTTGTGTAAGAGACGAAAATGTTGCTTTATTTTTCTTGAATCTGTCGGTAACAGAGTACACCAGAAGATAATTTGAGTGACTGTGAAAAGCCCTAATTTGGTTCAAGGTACAAGTTGAATTTTTTTCAAATGAGAGCTTTAACTATTCGAGTGCCCGGTTTTTGCAAAGGGCTATATATTGAATGTATTCAACAATAACTGTAGTTTGGAAATGATATGTCCAAACTGATTCCATATAACATACATTCAGTTCGTGGATAGATGAACATTGACTCTGTTGTCGCAACTGTGTGAAAACATTCCTTGAAGTCGGGAAGCCGGCCGCACCTCAAGTTCCCTTATCGAACTTATGGTCAAATTGTATAATATGAATCAATCGAGAATATTGTGGTCAATGAGGTGACAGACTTTATAAATCTAGAATCCTGCTTCAAGTGTCGGAAAAAGGTTACTATTGTTCATTTTTGTTAGGGTCAACTTCCCTGTTAGATATTATGATTGAAACTAATACCAATTGATAGTTAAGGTCAAATGCCTCAGGAAAAAACCAAGGTGCTACTCCCTGCTCCATTCGAAAGGGAAAGGAGAAGAATAGACAAGAATAATATTATGTGGTGGCAAAATTAGGCTGGTAGCATTTTCAACAATTTTGCATTCCATATTTAATCTTTGATGAAAGATATAACACCGTTTCGCTCAAAAACATGAAAAAAATCTAATGTGAACTCCACATGTCTTACCCGTACATCTTTTGACTCAATAATTAACAGTTGATACTAATATTGACTCTAGGCAAAATCGACTCCAACCAAAATTTGAGATGATAATTTAATCATTCAGATGCTACAGTCCATTAATGGTCAGTTGTACCGCTCTAACTCAAATTTTGAACTTCACTTATACAAAAAATGTCGAATCAAAATAAGGACAGCAATGTTCATGTTACATTCAATTTTCAAATTTTGATACTATATTGTTGAGTTAGGTGGCACCTAAAATTCAAGTGACAGCGGTGCAACTGGCCATGGAACGCTTTAGCAGTCTCAAATACCAAATTTCATCATTCTACGGCCTAAGTCTCAAATTTATGCGAAAACTTGAGAAAGATTGTCAGATAAAGCTATCTTCCAGCTAATAGATTTTTATGAAAATATTAAGTTATCATTCGAATGCTACAATTTCTTTAGATACAAAATTTCAAGATTCTACGGCTGATTGTTCTGGATTTATATGAAAATTCGAAAACGTGCTTAGTAAACTGCGCTCCTGTTTAATCCGACTGCAGTCATAATGCAAGGTGTACAATTAGGTTTTATAGAAGTGTTTGATACGAAATTTCAATACTCCACGCCTAATTGTTCTGAATTAATACAAGAAACTCGAATAGACTGTGCAATTTCAGCACAGCCAATTAGTATTAAAATAGAAAATAACCATTAAGATGCCTCAGGAAAATTCAAAAGAAGTTCCAAGTACAGTGCATTTGCGGTACAGACGATTGCAACCATAATAGGGGCTGCAAAACTAGACTTTGGACCAGTCTCAAATACAAAATTCAACTATATAGATACATACATTCATACGTACGTACCGAAGTCAAGTCGAAAATAGTCAAAATGCATTTAGGGATGCTCAAAACGAGAATTTCCATCAAAATCTCGAAATGTGATCCTGGCGGTTCAACAATACTACTTATTTATACTTTGTACAAGTAAGTTAAAAGAGATTCACTTGGATTACTTCGATACTTATTGAATGTTCATTATTCCATATTATAAGTAGTATGTGACTTTGTGCACCATATTGCAACAAGAACAACGAAGGAAATTCCTAGGGATATACGATATGGAAGACTCTCGACTTTCAAAATTATACGTTCACCAATTTGCATTGTGGAAAAACTAATCAGAGAATGTAGTTGTACATAGTTCAACAAAATCCATTCTCAACGCTTGAACTTTTTGCCTTTAGATTGATATATGAGCTATGAAGAATGAATACTGATATACGACATGCTCCCAGCAACTTTGAAGAATGAGAGTCAAATATTTGGACAATTTTGGTCGTAGATTAATTTGATGTCCACATAATTGTTGTATTTATCATCAGTTACAGTTTTGCTTCAGAAGCTTATGTGCGATGTGCTATAAATTAATTTTGTACGCGATTATAACGGAAAAGGTATTTCTATAGCCCTTTTCGTTACCATGGAGTTTTACTTACTTGTACACATCTATCTAAATTCTCTATTTGCACGATTGGACGTATTCATAGGTTTACCGGCTCTCCATTCAAGGTGGTATGTTGATTTTACCGGCAAACTGTGATTACTATGGTTATGCTGACTTACCGCCCACGAGCAAAATTTAGTGATTTTAAATTCTTTCGTGATGATCGCCTAAAAAAACGGAATATTCTGATACTCTCTTCTGGTCTCAGTTGGCGTTTCGGCCGTGATCCACAAATTCGACCAGAAAAGATCACCTCCATGGTCTTGATACACTAACTCCTTTTTTGTATCTTCCATATAATTCCTATTTTGTATCTTCCACCTAACAGGATCGATTCATAATGGTGATGTGAGTTTTCTCTCAGGTATTCATAAGGATATGTATGAAGACTACTCGATAGACTGGTATTTATTATTGAAGTACTAAGATGAGGCATCTTATGAAAGCAACAAATAATAACTCAGTATACAGATAAAGTTTCATTTAGTTGCCTGAAACTCCATTACTGTTGCTATCCAAATTTCATTCCCAACCAAAAGTTTCTGTAGGATAGATTCACAGCATTTCAATAATTTGAATTGACGATTATTGATTGAACTGTTAACGCATACTTGAATTAGGGTAGCAACACTAGTTTAAATTTGAATGTTGAGAGGATAGCCGGTAATATGATAATAATTGTAAACAAATATTTTATCCGCTAGAGCTGAGTCCAAGGAAAGAACTCTAATGCCCGATTTAATGATCTCGAGTTAAATTAACCTGGGTTAAAGTGACGGGGAGTTAACCAATAAACAGGCTTTCAATTCATTTGATTGACTTGATTGGGCAGTGATGACACAAAAGTTACAGAAATTGATATTGTTACCAAGGAAATGAGCTCTTTGAACCGGATTAATTCAACTCGAGATCGTGAGACCGGCCAGAAGACATGTACCAAGTAGTATAGGGTATTTGATAAGGTGAGTAGGAAGTATTCCTCACCAGAGCCAGATTATGCATGAAGCCCGATAGGCACGGGTTCACGGACCTTGGCTTAAGGAGGCCTTAACTTTGGGGATTTCACAAGCATTTGAGTCACCAGCTCATGGATCTCATTGAATTACGACCAATGAGCTTCAATGAGTCTAGATCCGGCATTTGTGTTGATTAGGAGAGGATGTAGACATGATAATTTCACAGTGAAAAGTATCTAAACTAAGATTGTGAAGAATTCAATACTCTTCCAAGAAGTTATGAGATTTTTTTGTGTGCCTTACGGCTCTTAGGATATTGCCAAAATACTCTGTACTTTTTTTTACAATATGATGACCTAATGAGAGGAGGTTTCCAGCTCCCAGAATTGAGATTTATATTCACACTGACCTTCATCACACATTTATAGAAAAATCTTGAGCAAAATGCAAGTTTAGACCAAAATTTTGTCACATTTCTATAGAGCAATTATTATCACAATTTATATGACGTGTGTAAGTCCTTCCTGATAAATTATCTTTCACATACTTCCATTCATGGAATCTACCAACAGTTCACGGACATGGCAAATACATTTTACTTCAGAACTCGAAAATAGCAATAATCAATCAAAAATCCATATTTTTTCGCAAAATCTTTCAATTCACTATGAGTTCTCTATCAACCAATGACATATTACTACTCTATGAAGATGTCTCAAGTATCAACCTATTCCAGAACTTGAATAATGTAATTCTACGCAAACCTTTGAATATATCGCTTCACATGTGTCATCGATAGAACATTCTACGCAAGAGAGGTGCTTATCGGACTGTAAAAATCAAATCTGGCAACAAGGGGGACGCCTCTTCAAACATGAAGTGAAAGCATATATATAGATAGGACGCCACTATGAACGCAATATGTAACGTATATTATTGACGCCACATTAATGTTATGATGAAAGGAAGTCATATTGTATAGGAAATGGGAACTCTGTGAATATTGCGTGAAATGGAATTTCTGTGTGGAATCTGGAGAGCCCATGAGAAATTATGTAATATACTTCGATCAGATCTCAACTATACGCGTTCCTTTCAGTAGACGCCAAAATGAACATCTTTGTGAGGACGTCAAATTGATAGGGTGATTTATATATATATATATATATATATATATATATATATATATATATATATATATATATATATATATATATATATATATATATATATATATATATATATAAATCCTCCTATCAATTTGACGTCCTTACAAAGATGTTCATTTTGGCGTCTACTGAAAGGAACGCGTATACTTGAGATCTGATCGAAGTATATTACATAATTTCTCATGGGCTCTTCAGATTTCACACAGAAATTCCATTTCACGCAATATCCACAGAGTTCCCATTTCCTATACAATATGACTTCCTTTCATCATAACATCAATGTGGCGTCAATAATATACGTTACATATTGCGTTTATAGTGGCGTCCTATCTATATATATGCTTTCACTTCATGTTTGAAGTGGCGTCCCCCTTGTTGCCAGATTTAGTTTTTAAAGTCCGATAAGCACGTCTCTTGCGTAAAATGTTCTATCGATGACACATGTGAAGCGATATATTCAAAGGTTTGCGTAGAATTACATTATTCAAGTTTTGAAATGGGTTGATACTCAAGACATCTTCATAGAGTAGTAATATGTCATTGATTGATAGAGAACTCATAGTTAATTGGAAGATTTTGCGAAAAAATATGGATTTTTGATCGATAATTGCTATTTTAGAGTTCTGAAGTAAAATGTATTTGGCATGTCCGTGAACTGTTGGTAGACTCCATTAATGGAAGTATGTGAAGGAAAATTTATCAGGAAGGACTTACAAATGTCATATAAATTGTGATAATAATTGCTCTATGGAAATGTGACAAAATTTTGGACTAAACTTGCATTTTGCTCAAGAGTTTTTTATAAATGTGTGATGAGGGTCAGTGTGAATAAGAATCTTAATTCTGGGAGCTGGAAACCTCCCCTCATTAGGTTATCATATTGTAAAAAAAGTACAGAGTATTTTTGCAATATCCTAAGAGCCGTAAGGCACACAAAAAAATCTCATAACTTCTTGGAAGAGTATTGAATTCTACACAATCTTAGTTCAGATACTTTTCACTGAGAAACTATCATGTCTACATCCTCTCTTAATCAACACAAATGCCGGATCTAGACTCATTGAAGCTCATTGGTCGTAATTTAATGAGATCCATGAGCTGGTGACTCAAATGCTTGTGAAATTCCCAAAGTTAAGGCCTCCTTAAGCCAAGGTCCGTGAACTCGTGCCTATCGGGCTTTATGCATAATCTGGCTCTAGTAAGGAATACTTTCTACTCACCTTATCAAATACCCTATACTACTTGGCACATGTCTGAGAGTTCTTCCCTTGGATTCAGCTCTAGCGGATGAAATATTTGTCTACAATTATTATCATATTACCGACTTTCCTCTCAACATTCAAAATATTTAAACTAGTGTTGCTACCCTAATTCAAGTATGCGTTATCAGTTCAATCAATAATCGTCAATTTGAATTATTGAAATGCTGGGAAATCTTACCTACATAAACTTTTGGTTAGGAATGAAATTTGGATAGTAACAGTAATGGAGTTTCAGGCAACTAAATTAAACTTTATCTGTGCACTGAGTTATTATTTGTTGCTTTCATAAGATGCCTCATCTTGGTACTCTTATGTTAAATACCATTCTATCGAGTAGTCTTCATACATATCCCTATGAATACCTAAGAGAAAACTCACTTCACCATTATGAATCGATCCTGTTACGTGGAAGATACAAAAAAGGAATTAGTGTATTAAGACCATGGAGGTGATCTTTTTTGGTCGAATTTGTGGTTCACGGCCGGAACGCCAGCTGAGACCAGAAGAGAGTATCAGAATATTTCGTTTTTTTAGGCGATCATCACGAAAGAATTTAAAATCACTAAATTTTATTCATTCGTTTCTGAAACATTGCTAATGTTTATCTTAGTTTCCATTGAAATTGTCTTATTTTATTGTCTGAAAATGCGTATCTACTTCTCAAATTGCAAGATCTATAGAGATTGACGGAAGGATATGATAAATATTTCGGCAAAAATTGTTTCTAAGACTTCATCAAACTGCCCATAGAGATGAGTGTGGAGTGTTAATCGAGTAGTTTTCATAGATCAGTCCCAAAGAAGTAATATTGGACAGATCAGTCTCAAAATAGTTATTCAATTATTAAGGTTAGTAAGTACGGTTTTCCGATTGAGAATAATTGTTTGGAGGCCGAGCCTTGGCGAGGTTTGCAAATACTGAGCGAAATCGGTCCTGTAATTATTGACAGTGATGCTTAAAAAATTTTTTGCACGATTGGAAGACCTACCCCAAATATGAATCCTAATATTCTCTTTCAAATTGAGTTACCACTCATAGCTCACTCGCTGTCAGCTGTCAAGTTTGACATTTTATTGTGAATATTCAATCATAAATAACGATAAATAAATTAATACTTTCTGTGGAAGTCCACAATTTTTAACTTACCGCTTTTGCTCATAGGCGGTAAGTCAGCATAACCATAGTAATCACAGTTTGCCGGTAAAATCAACATACCACCCTGAAAGGAGAGCCGGTAAACATATGAATACGCCCAGCCGTACAAATAGTGAATGAAATCCTTCAAAGTTGCTGGGAGCATATCGTTTATCAGTATTCATTCTTCTTATCTTATATATCAATCTTAAGGCAAAAAGTTCAAGCGTTGAGAATGTTGAACTATGTACAACTACATTCTCTGATTAGTTTTTCCACAATGCAAATTGGTAAACGTATAATTTTGAAAGTCGGGAGTCTTCCATATCGTATATCCCTAAGAATTTCCTTCGCTGTTCGTGTTGCAATATGATGCACAAAGTCAGATACTACTTATAATATGAAATAATGAACATGCAATAAGTATCGAAGTAATCCAAGTGAATTTCTTTCAACTCACTTGTACAAAGTATAAATAAGTAGTATTGTTGAACCGCCAGAATCATATTTTGAGATTTTGATAGAAATTCTCGTTTTGAGCACCCCTAAATGCATTTTGACTATTTTCGGCTTGACTTCGGTACGTACGTATGAATGTGTAAGTATCTATATAGTTGAATTTTGTATTTGAGACTGGTCCAAAGTCTAGTTTTGCAGCCCCTATTATGATTGCAATCGTCTGTACCGCAAATGCACTTTTTTTGAATTTCCCTGAGGCATCTTAATGGTTATTTTCTATTTTAATACTAATTGGCTGTGCTGAAATTGCACAGTCTATTCGAGTTTCTTGTATTAATTCAAAACAATCAGGCGTGGAGTATTGAAATTTTGTATCAAACAGTTCTATGAAACCTAAGTGTACATCTTGCATTATGACTGCAGTCGGATTAAACAGGACTGCAATTTACTAAACACGTTTTCGAATTTTCATCTAAATCCAGAACAATCAGCCGTAGAATCTTGAAATTTTGTATCTAAAGAAATTGTAGCATTCGAATAATAACTTAATATTTTCATAACAATCTATTAGCTGGAAGTAAGCTTTATCTGATAATCTTTTTCAGGTTTTCGCATAAATTCGAGACTTAGGCCGTAGAATGATGAAATTTGGTATTTGAGACTGCTAAAGCGTTCCATGGCCTTGCACCGCTGTCACTTGAATTTTAGGTGCCACCTAACTCAACAATATCCTATCAAAATTTGAAAATTGAATGTGACATGAACATTGCTGTCCTTATTTCGATTCGACATTTTTTGTATAAGTGAAGTTCAGAATTTGAGTTAGAGCGGTACAACTGACCATTAATGAACTGTAGCATCTGAATGATTGAATTATCATCTCAAATTTTGGTTAGAGTCAATTTTGCCTAGAGTCAATATTAGTATCAACTGTTAATTATTGAGTCAAAAGATGTACAAGTAAGACATGTGGTGTTCACATTAGATTTTTCTCATGTTTTCGAGCAAAACGGTGTTATATCTTTCATCAAAGATTAAATATGGAATGCAAAATTGTTCAAAATGCTACCAGCCTAATTTTGCCACCACATAATATTATCCTTGTCTATTCTTCTCCTTTCCCTTCCGAACGGAGCAGGACGTAGCACCTTGGTTTTTTCCTAAGGCATTTGACCTTCACTATCAATTGGTACTAGTTTCAATCATAAGATCTAACAGAGAAGTTGATCCTAACAAAAATGAAAAATAGTAATCTTTTCCCGACACTTGAAGTAGGATTCTAGATTTATAAAGTCGGTCACCTCATTGACCACAATATCCTCGATTGATTCATATCATACAATTTGACCATAAGTTCGATCAGGGAGTTTGAGGTGCGGCCGGCTCCCCGACTTCAAGAAATGTTTTCACACAGTTGCGACAACAGAGTCAATGTTCATCTATCCACAAACTGAATGAGAGAAGCGATGATATGATAACTCGCACAAATTGGAATATAAGATAGTATCTATGTATGTTATATGGAATCAGTTTGAGCATATCATTTCCAAACTACAGTTATTGTTGAATACATTCAATATATAGCCCTTTGCAAAAACCGGGCACTTGAATAGTTAAAGCTCTCATTTGAGAAAAATTCAACTTGTACCTTGAACCAAATTGTGGCTTTTCACAGTTACCCAAATTATCTTCTGGTGTACTCTGTTACCGACAGATTCAAGAAGAATAAAGCAACATTTTCGTTTCTTACACAAAATTTTCCTAGTCTTATATTGCCAGTGAATTCTAAATTGAACAAAAATAAAAACTCGAATAATGTTTCCGCCAAGTTATATGTATGTTGTATACCAACTCTTTACATTTTTCAGCCGTGATGAATGTGATATCCTGTAATAGATTATATTATTAGGAGCAAAAATTAGTTTTCATTCCCTTGTATATCACAAACTTATATTAATCTTATAATGTATTACAGGAGATATAAAATGATGATAATTCATCCATCCATTCTAACTTTCTTTCGATCACACTAAGAGTGCAACTTTGTGACCATCAGGGACTTCAAAAACATGAATAATTGAGATTCATCAATTTGGTCCTAGTGAAAGCAATGATGAACTTGCAACAAAAATGTTCCACTTGCTTTGTACAAACGATATAATTTGTTTTTCTACAACAATTATAAGACCACATCACGGATGAAATAGCGAGCTCTCACATTCTATAGTGATCCTATAGTTGGGGAGCCGACTGCACCTTATGTTCCCTAATGGAACTTACGGTCAAATTTTACATAAATCAATCAAAAATTTAGTGGTCAATTGGGTGACAGACTTTTTAAATCTAGGAATCTTGTCCTAAGCGTCAGAAAAAGGCTACTTACGGTCAATTGTCGTCAGAGTCAACTTCTCTGATAGAACCTATAATTAAAACTGGTACTTGTTAGTAGCAAAGGTCGGATACTCCAAAAAAAAGCCAAGATATCACCCTCTGCCCTGTCGTTTAGAACTTCCCTCATGATTGTTGTGCTTTTTCCTCTGTTTTGAATAGAACAGAGGTACTATCCTGATTTTGTCCTAAAGTACTTGACCTCTGCAATCGATTGATACTAGTTTCAGATTAACCACGAACTTATTGAACGGATATGGCCTTTATTTGATCCTTAGGACTAGATCCTGGATTTATAAAGGTGACATCCTAATGACTACTATATCTTCGATCAATTCATATACAATTCGGCCCTAAATCTGACTAGGAACGTTAAGGTGCGGTCGGCTTTTGAACTATTAGAAAGAGGTACATGAATTTGCTCACTTACCTTTCATACTTGAGTCAGTACTCAACTGTTTTTTCCTAATATTTAAAATTGACTGCTCAAATTTTAAGTTGATAAAGAATTATTTCTAAGCAAGAATAATTTCTGACATCAAGTAACTGTACTTTAATACTTCAGTCTGCAATAAAATATTGGTAGAAATATTATGTTATGACATACATAAAAAATGCAATTCCAAATTCAAGCCATACTCCCAACAAATTCCATGTCAGAAGCACAAGCATCTGTTTCATTATCGATCGATGTTCTGCGACAGTGTTGTCAAGTTTCTGGACGCCAGTATGATAGCGAAATATATGAAGTGGGAATATACACGTATATTTTTGACGCCACTAAAAATTGGAGCGGAATTTTTCGGAACTAAAAATATACGGAAATTTACATTTCCCTATCATTTTGGCGTCAAAATGAAATTTTGAATTTAGCCTCTAGAGGTCGGGAACAAGCCAGGAAAAAATTTTGAAGCAATTCTAAAGTGGCGTCCGATATATGGACTCCAATTTACAATGGACGCCAGATTAAATGCAAACGTGCAATATTAGGACGCCAAAATGATATGAGGATTTATATATATATATATATATATATATATATATATATATATATATATATATATATATATATATATATAAATCCTCATATCATTTTGGCGTCCTTATATTGCGCGTTTGCATTTAATCTGGCGTCCGTTGTAAATTGGAGTCCGTATATCGGACGCCACTTTAGAATTGCTTTAAAATTTTTTCCTGGCTTGCTCCTGACCTCTAGAGGCTAAATTCAAAATTTCATTTTGACGCCAGAATGATAGGAAAATGAAAATTTTCGTATATTTTTAGTTCCGAAAAATTCCGCTCCGATTTTACGTGGCGTCAAAAATATACGTGTATATTCCCACTTCATATATTCCGCCGTCATACTGGCGTCCAGAAACTTGACAACACTGTCGAAGAACATCGATCGATAATGAAACAGATGCTGGCGCTTTTGACATGGAATTTGTTGGGAGTATGGCTTGAATTTGAAATCATATTTCTTATGTATGTCATAACATAATATTTCTACCAATATTTCATTGGAGACTGAAGTATCATAGTACAGCTACTTGATGTCAGAAATTATTCTTGCTTGGAAGTAATACTATATCAACTTCAAATTTGAGCAGTCAATTTTGAATATTAAGAAAAGACAGTCAAGTACTGCCTCAAGTATGAGAAGTAAGTGGACAAATTCATGTACCTCCTTCCAAAAGTTCAAGAGCCGACCGCACCTTATCGTTCCTAATCAGATTTAGGGCCGAATTGTTTATGAATTGATCGAAGATATAGTAGTCATAAGGATGTCACCTTTAAATCCAGGATCTAGTCCTAAGTATCAAAAAAAAAGGTTATAACCGGTCAATAAGTTCGTGGTTAACTTGAAACTAGTATCAATCGATTGCAGAGGTCAAGAACCTTAGGACAAAACCAGGATACTACCTCCGTTCCATCCAAAACAGAGAAAAAAAACACAGCAATCATGAAGGAAGTTCAAAACGACAGGACAGAGTGTGGTACCTTGGCTTTTTCTCGGAGTATCCGACCTCCGCTACTAGTAAGTACCAGTTTTAATCATAAGTTCTATCAGAGAAGTTGACTCTGACGAAAATTGACCGGAAGTAGCCTTTTTCTGACGCTTAGGACAAGATTCCAGATTTGAAGAGTCTGGCACCCAATTGACCACTATATTTTTGATTGATTCATATAAAATTTGACCGTTAGTTCGATTGGAGAACATAAGGTGCGGTCGGCTCCCCAACTATAGGATAACTATAGGATGTGAGAACTCGCTATTTCATCCGTGATGTGGTCTTATAGTTGTTGTAGGAAAACAAATTATATCGTTTATACAGAGCAAGTGGAACATTTTTGTTGCAAGCTCATCATTGCTTTTACGAAGACTAAATTGATGAATCTCAAATTATTCATGTTTTTGAGGTCCCTGATGGTCCCAAAGTTGCACTCTCAGTGTGATCGAAAAAAAGTTAGAATGGATGGATGAATTATCATTATTACATATTTCCTGTGATACATTATAAGTATGACATAAGCTTGTAATATACAAGGTAACGAGAACTAATATTTGTTCCTATTAATATAATCTATTACAGGATATCACATCCATCATAGTTGAAAAATTTGAAGAGTAGGTATACAACATACATATAAGTTAGGTCTGGGAGAAAACATGATTTTAGTTTTTTTTTTTTGCTCAATTTAAAATTCACTGGCAACATAAAACCGGAACAATTTTGTGTAAGAAACGAAGATGTTGCTTTATTTTTCTTGAATCTGTCAATAACATAGTTCACTAGAAGATAATTTGAGTTACTCTGATAAGCCACAATTTGGTTCAAGGTACAAGTTGAATTTTTTTCCAAATGAGAACTTTAACTATTTGAGTGCCAGGTTTTTGCGAAGGGCTATATATTGAATTCATCCAACAATAACTGTATCTCGGAAATGATACGCTCAAACTGATTCTATATAACATTCATCCATTCTATCTCATATTTCAATTTGTGCAAATTATCATACCATCGCTTCTCTTATTCAGTTTGTGAATAGATTAGCATTGACTCTGTTCTCGCAACTGTGTGAGGACATTTCTTGAAGTCGAGAAGCTGGCCGCACCTTATGTTCCCTGATTGAACTTACGGTTGAATTGTATAATATGAATCAATCGAGAATATTGTGGTCAATGAAGTGACAGACTTTATAAATCTATAATCCTGCTTCAAGTGTCGGAAAAAAACTACTATTGTTCATTTTTGTTAGGGTCAACTTCTCTGATAGACCTTATGATTGAAACTAGTACCAATCGATAGAGGAGGTCAAATACCTTGGGAAAAAACCAAGATGCTACCCCCTGCTCCGTTCGGAAGGAAAAGGAGAAGAATAGACAATGATAATATTATGAGGAGGCAACACTAGACTGGAAGCATTTTGAACAATTTTGCATTCGATAATGTATCTTTGATAAAAAATTCAACACCATTTCGCTCGAAAATTTGAAAACAATCTGATGTGGACACCACATGTCTTACTTGTACATCTTCTGACTCAATAATTAACAGTTGACACTGATATTGACACTAGGCAAAATCGACTCCGACCAAAATTTGAGATGATAATTTAATCATTTAGATGCTACAATTCATTAATGGTCAGTTGAACCACTCTAACTCAAATTTTAAGCTTCACTTATACAAAAAATATTGAATCGAAATAAGGACAGCAATGTTCATGTTACATTCAATTTTCAAATTCTGATACAATATTGTTGAGTTAGGTGGCACCTAAAGTTCAAGTGGCAGTGGTGCAACTGGCCATTTAACGCTTTAGTAGTCTCAAATACCAAATTTCATCATTCTACGACCGAAGTCTCGAATTTATGCGAAAAATTCAGAGAGATTGTCAGATAAAGCTTACTTTCGGCTCAATAGATTGTTATGAAAATATTAAGTTATCATTCGAATGCTACAATTTCTTTGAATACAAAGTTTCAAGATTCTACAGCTGATTGTTCTGGATTTATATGAAAAATTAGAAAACGTTCTTAGTAAACTGCACTCCTGGTTGATCCGACTGGAGTCATAATGCAAGGTGTACAATTAGGTTTTATAGAAGTGTTTGATACGAAATTTCAATACTCCACGACTGATTGTTTTGAATTAATGCAAAAAACTCGAATAGACTGTGTACTTCCAGCACAGCCAATTAGTATTGAAATAGAAAATAACCATTAAGATGCCACAGGAAAATTCAAAAAAAGGTTCCAAGTACAGTGCATTTCCGGTACAGACGATTGCAGCCATAATAGGGGCTGCAAAATTGGACTTTAGACCAGTCTCAAATACGAAATTTAGCTATATAGATACACACATTCATACGTTTGTACCGACATCAAGCCGAAAATAGTCAAAATGAATTTGGGGATGCTCATAACAAGAGTTTCCATCAAAATCTCGAGATGTGATTCTGGCGGTTCAACAATACTACTTATTTGTACTTTGTACAAGTGAGTTGAAAGAGATTCACTTGGATTACCCTGATACTTATTGAATTTTCGTTATTTCATATTATGAGTACTATCTGTATTTGTGCACCATATTGCAACACAAACAGCAAAGGAAATTCTCAGGGATATACGATATCGAAAGACTCCCGACTTTCAAAACTATACGTTCACCAATTTGCATTGTGGAAAAACTAATCAGAGGATGTAGTTGTACATAGTTCAACAAGTTCCATTCTCATTGGTTGAACTTTTTGCCTTTAAATTGATATATAAGATATGAAGAATGAATACTAATATACGACATGCTCCCAGCAACTTTGAAGAATAGGAATGATCAAATATTTGGACACTTTTGGTCGTAGATTAATTTTATGCCCACATAATTGTTGTATAAATCATCAGTTACAGTTTTGCTTCAGAGGTTTATGTGCTATGTGCTATAAATCAATTTTTTAGGCAATTATAACGAAAAAGGTATTTCTATGGCCCTTTTTGTGACCATGGAGTTTTACTTACTTGTACACATCTATCTAAACTCACTTTTTGCACGATTGGGCGTTTCTATATGTTTACCGGATCTCTATTTAAGGTGGTATGTTGATTTTACTGGCAAACTGTGGTTACTATGGTTATGCTGACTTACCGCCCACGAGCAAAAGCGGTAAGTGAAAAATTGTGGACTTCCACAAGGAATATAAATTAGTTTATCGTTATTTATGATTGAATATTCACAATAAAATGTCAAACTTGACAGCTGACAGCGAGTGAGCAATGAGTGGTAACTCAATTTGAAAGAGAATATTAGGATTCCTATTTCGGGTAGGTCTTCCAAACGTGCAAAAAATTTTGTAAGCATCAGGGTCAATAAGTACAGTACCGATTTCGCTTAATATTTGGAAACATCGCCAAGGCTCGGCCTCCAAACAATAATTCTCAATCGGCAAACCGCACTTACTGACCTTAATACTTAAATAACTATTTTGGGACTGATCTGTTCAATATTACTTTCTTGGGACTGATCTATGAAAACTTTTCGATTAACACTCCACACCTACCTCTATGGGCAGCTTGATGAAGTCTTAAGAAACAATTTTTGCCGAAATATATATCATATTCTTCCGTCAATCTCTATAAATCTTGCAATTGCAGAATTAGATACGCATTTTTAGACAATAAAATGAAACAATTTCAGTGGCAACTAGGATTGACATTTGCAATGTTTCAGAAATGAATGAATAAAATTTGATGATCTTAAATTCTTTCATGATGATCGCCTGAAAAAACGTAAATTCTGATATTCCTTTCTGGTCTCAGATGGCGCTTCGGCCGTGAACCACAGATTCGACCAAAAAAAATCACCTTCACGGCCTTGATACACTAATTCCTATTTTGTTTCTTCCATATAATTCCTTTATTGTATCTTCCATATAATTTCTATTTTGTATCTTCCATCTAACAGGACCGATTCATAATGGTGAAATAAGTTATCTCTCAGGTATTCATGAGGATATGTATGAAAACTACTCGATAGATTGGTATTTATTATTGAAGTGCTATTTTTGATTAGTTGAACCATAGTTCTTTTTCACCTCATGGGTATAGCACAGATAATCTGCCCATATTATATTAACTTCTCCGTACATACTTGTATTCGAAAATAGAGGATAAAATAATTATTCCACCAACACTGTGCATACAAAATGGCCTACATATGAAAATTCAAGACCGCAGCATATTACTCTTGTCCCGAACCAGAATATCGTGGAGAATCGAAACTATAAATTCTACTAACAGATATCAGATATAAGAACAGATGAGGCATCTTGTAAAAGCAACAAATAATAACTCAATACACAAATAAAATCTCATTTAGTTGCCTTATACTCTATTACTGTTGCTATCCGAATCTCAATCCCAACCAAATGTTTCTGTGGAGTAGATTTCCCAGCATTTCAATAATTTAATTTGACAATTATTGATTGAACTGATAACGCATACTTGAATTGGAGTAGCAACACTAGTTTGAATATTTGGAATGTTGAGAGGAAAGTCGGTAATATGATAATAATTCTAGACAAATCTTTTATCCGCTAGAGCTGAATCCAAGGGAAAGACTCTAAGACAAGTACCAAGTGGTATAGGGTATTTGTTAAGGCGAGTAGGAAGTATCCCTTACCAGAGCCAGATTATACATAAAGCCCAATAGGCACGGGTTCACGGACCTTGGCTTAAGGAGGCCTTAACTTTGAGGATTTCACAAGCATTTGATTCATCAGCTCATGGATCCCATTGAATTACGACCTATGAGCATCAATGAGTCTTGATCCGCCATTTGTGTTGATTAAAGGAGGATGTAGACAAAATAATTTTACGGTGGAAAGAATCTGAACTATGATTGTGAAGAATTCAATACTCTTCCAAAAAGCTATGAGATTTTTTTTGTGTGACCTACGGCTATTAAGATATTGCAAAAATACTCTGTACTACTTTTTCCAATATGGTGTCCTAATGAGGAGAGGTTTCCAGCTTCCAGAATCAAGATTTATACTCACACTGACCCTCATCATACAATTATAGAAAAATCTACAGCAAGATGCAAGTTTAGACCAAAATTTTGTCACATTTCAATAGAGCAATTATTATCACAATTTATATGACATCCGTAAGTTCTTTCTGATAAATTATCTTTTACATACTTCCATTCATATCCACCAACAGTTCACGGACATGGCAAATACATTTCACTTCAGAACTCGAAAATAGCAATTATCAATCAAAAATCCATATTTTTTCGCAAAATCTTTCAATTTACTATGAGTTCTCTATCAATCAATGACATATTACTACTTTATGGAGATGTCTTGAGAATCAACCCATTTCAATACTTGAATAGTGTAATTCTACGCAAACCTTTGAATATATCGCGTCACATGTGTCATCGATAGCACGTTTTACGCATGAGAGGTGCTCATAGAACTGTAAAAACTAAATCTGGCAACAAGGGGGACGCCATCTCAAATATGAAGTGAAAGTATATATACGGATAGGACGCCACTATAAACGCAATATGTAACGTATATTATTGACGCCACATTGATGTTATGATAAAAGGAGGTCATATTGTATAGGAAATGGGAACTCTGTGAATATTGCATGAAATGAAATGTCTGTGTGAAATCTGAAGAGCCCATAAGAAATTATGTAATATACTTCGATCAGATCTCAACTATACGCGTTCCTTTCGGTAGACGCCAAAATGAACATCTTTGTAAGGACGTCACATTGATAGGAGGATTTATATATATATATATATATATATATATATATATATATATATATATATATATATATATATATACCTTGAAAGGAGAGCCGGTAAACATATGAATACGCCCAGCCGTGCAAATAGTGAATGAAATCCTTCAAAGTTGCTGGGAGCATATCGTTTATCAGTATTCATTCTTCTTATCTTATATATCAATCTTAAGGCAAAAAGTTTAAGCGTTGAGAATGGATTTTGTTGAACTATGTACAACTACATTCTCTGATTAGTTTTTCCACAATGCAAATTGGTAAACGTATAATTTTGAAAGTCGGGAGTCTTCCATATCGTATATCCCTAAGAATTTCCTTCGCTGTTCGTGTTGCAATATGATGCACTAAGTCAGATACTACTTATAATATGAAATAATGAACATGCAATAAGTATCGAAGTAATCTAAGTGAATTTCTTTTAACTCACTTGTACAAAGTATAAATAAGTAGTATTGTTGAACCCCTAAATGCATTTTGACTATTTTCGGCTTGACTTCGGTACGTACGTATGAATGTATAAGTATCTATATAGTTGAATTTTGTATTTGAGACTGGTCCAAAGTCTAGTTTTGCAGCCCCTATTATGATTGCAATCGTCTGTACCGCAAATGCACTTTTTTTGAATTTCCCTGAGGCATCTTAATGGTTATTTTCTATTTTAATACTAATTGGCTGTGCTGAAATTGCACAGTCTATTCGAGTTTCTTGTATTAATTCAAAACAATCAGGTGTGGAGTATTGAAATTTCGTATCAAACACTTCTATAAAACCTAATTGTACACCTTGCATTATGACTGCAGTCGGATTAAACAGGAGTGCAGTTTACTAAGCACGTTTTCGAATTTTCATACGATTCCAGAACAATCAACCGTAGAATCTTGAAATTTTGTATCTAGAGAAATTGTAGCATTCGAATAATAACTCAATATTTTCAAAACAATCTATTAGCTGGAAGTAAGCTTTGTCTGACAATCTTTCTCAAGTTTTCGCATAAATTCGAGACTTAGGCCGTAGAATGATGAAATTTGGTATTTGAGACTGCATAAGCGTTCCATGGCCAGTTGCACCGCTGTCACTTAAATTTTAGGTGCCACCTAACTCAACAATATCGTATAAAAATTTGAAAATTGGATGTGGCATGAACATTGCTGTCCTTATTTCGATTCGACATTTTTTTGTATAAGTGAAGTTTGAAATTTGAGTTAGAGCGGTACAACTGACCATTAATGAACTGTAGCATCTGAATGATTGAATTATCATCTCAAATTTTGGTTGGAGTCGATCTTGCCTAGAGTTATTAGTATCAACTGTTAATTATTGAGTCAAAAGATGTACAAGTAAGACATGTGGTGTTCACATTAGATTTTTTTCATGTTTTCGAGCAAAACGGTGATATATCTTTCATCAAAGATTAAATATGGGATGCAAAATTGTTCCAAATGCTACCAGCATAATTTTGCCACCACATAATATTATCCTTGTCTATTCTTCTCCTTTCCCTTCCGAACGGAGCAGGGGGTAGCACCTTGGTTTTTTCCTAAGGCATTTGACCTTCACTATCGATTGGTACTAGTTTCAATCATAAGATCTAACAGAGAAGTTGATCCTAACAAAAATGAAAAATAGTAATCTTTTTCCGACACTTGGAGTAGGATTCTAGATTTATAAAGTCTGTCACCTCATTGACCACAATATTCTCGATTGACTCATATCATACAATTTGACCATGAGTTCGATCAGGGAGCTTGAGGTGCGGCCGGCTCCCCGACTTCAAGAAATGTTTTCACACAGTTGCGACAACAGAGTCAATGTTCATCTATCCACAAACTGAATGAGAGAAGCGATGATATGATAACTCGCACAAATTGGAATATAAGATAGTATCTATGTATGTTATATGGAATCAGTTTGAGCATATCATTTCCAAACTACAGTTATTGTTGAATACATTCAATATATAGCCCTTTGCAAAAACCGGGCACTTGAATAGTTAAAGCTCTCATTTGAGAAAAATCCAACTAACCTTGAACCAAATTGTGGCTTTTCACAGTAACCCAAATTATCTTCTGGTGTACTCTGTTACCGACAGATTCAAGAAAAATAAAGCAACATTTTCGTTTCTCACACAAAATTTTCCTAGTCTTATGTTGCCAGTGAATTCTGAATTGAACAAAAATAAAAACTCGAATAATGTTTCCGCCAAGTCCCAACTTATATGTATGTTGTATACCAACTCTTTACATTTTTCAGCCATGATGAATGTGATATCCTGTAATAGATTATATTATTAGGAGCAAAAATTAGTTTTCATTCCCTTGTATATCACAAACTTATATTAATCTTATAATGTATTACAGGAGATATGTAATGATGATAATTCATTCATCCATTCTAACTTTCTTTCGATCACACTAAGAGTGCAACTTTGTGACCATCAGGGACTTCAAAAACATGAATAATTTGAGATTCATCAATTTGGTCCTAGTGAAAGCAATGATGAACTTGCAACAAAAATGTTCCACTTGCTTTGTACAAACGATATAATTTGTTTTTCTACAACAATTATAAGACCACATCACGGATGAAATAGCGAGCTCTCACATTCTATAGTGATCCTATAGTTGGGGAGCCGACTGCACCTTATATTCCCTAATGGAACTTACGGTCAAATTTTACATAAATCAATCAAAAATTTAGTGGTCAATTGGGTGACAGACTTTTTAAATCTGGAATCTTGTCCTAAGCGTCAGAAAAAGGCTACTCACGGTCAATTGTCGTCAGAGTCAACTTCTCTGATAAAACTTATAATTAAAACTGGTACTTGTTAGTAGCAAAGGTCGGATACTCCAAAAAAAAACCAAGATATCACCCTCTGCCCTGTCGTTTAGAACTTCCATTATGATTGTTGTGCTTTTTCCTCTGTTTTGAATAGAACAGAGGTACTATCCTGATTTTGTCCTAAAGTACTTGACCTCTGCAATCGATTGATACTAGTTTCAGATTAACCACGAACTTATTGACCGGATATGGCCTTTATTTGATCCTTAGGACTAGATCCTGGATTTATAAAGGTGACATCCTAATGACTACTATATCTTCGATCAATTCATATACAATTCGGCCCTAAATCTGACTAGGAACGTTAAGGTGCGGTCGGCTTTTGAACTATTAGAAAGAGCTACATGAATTTGCTCACTTACTCCTCATACTTGAGTCAGTACTCAACTGTTTTTTCCTAATATTTGAAATTGACTGCTCAAATTTCAAGTTGATAAAGAATTATTTCTAAGCAAGAATTTCCGACATCAAGTAACTGTACTATAATACTTCAGTCTGCAATAAAATATTGGTAGAAATATTATGTTATGACATACATAAAAAATGCAATTCCAAATTCAAGCCATACTCCCAACAAATTCCATGTCAGAAGCACAAGCATCTGTTTCATTATCGATCGATGTTCTGCGACAGTGTTGTCAAGTTTCTGGACGCCAGTATGATAGCGAAATATATGAAGTGGGAATATACACGTATATTTTTGACGCCACTAAAAATTGGAGCGGAATTTTTCGGAACTAAAAATATACGGAAATTTACATTTCCCTATCATTTTGGCGTCAAAATGAAATTTTGAATTTAGCCTCTAGAGGTCGGGAACAAGCCAGGAAAAAATTTTGAAGCAATTCTGAAGTGGCGTCCGATATACGGACTCCAATTTACAATGGACGCCAGATTAAATGCAAACGCGCAATATTAGGACGCCAAAATGATATGAGGATTTATATATATATATATATATATATATATATATATATATATATATATATATATATATATATATATATATATATATATATATATATATATATATATATATATATATATATATATATATATTCCTTTCAGTAGACGCCAAAATGAACATCTTTGTAAGGACGTCAAATTGATAGGGTGATTTATATATATATATATATATATATATATATATATATATATATATATATATATATATATATATATATATATATATATATATATATATAAATCACCCTATCAATTTGACGTCCTTACAAAGATGTTCATTTTGGCGTCTACTGAAAGGAACGCGTATAGTTGAGATCTGATCGAAGTATATCACATAATTTCTCATGGGCTCTCCAGATTTCACACAGAAATTCCATTCCACGCAATATTCACAGAGTTCCCATTTCCTATACAATATGACCTCCTTTCATCATGACATCAATGTGGCGTCAATAATATACGTTACATATTGCGTTTATAGTGGCGTCCTATCTATATATATGCTTTCACTACATGTTTGAAGTGGCGTCCCCCTTGTTGCCAGATTTAGTTCTTACAGTCCGATAAGCACCTCTCTTGCGTAGAATGTTCTATCGATGACACATGTGAAGCGATATATTCAAAGGTTTGCGTAGAGTTACATTATTCAAGTTTTGAAATGGGTTGATACTTTAGACATCTTTATAGAGTAGTGATATGTCATTGTTTGATAGAGAACTCATAGTAAATTGAAAGATTTTGCGGAAAAATATGGATTTTTGATTGATAATTGCTATTTTCGAGTTCTGAAGTAAAATGTATTCGCCATTACCGTGAACTGTTAGTAGATTCCATGAATGGAAGTATGTGAAGGATAATTTATCAGGAAGGACTCACGGATGTCATATAAATTGTGATAATAATTGCTCTATGGAAATGTGACAAAATTTTGGTCTAAACTTGCATTTTGCTAAAAAAATTTCTATAAATGTGTGAATATGAATCTTGATTCTGGGAGCTGGAAGCCTCCCCTCATTAGGTCATAATATTGTGAAAAAAGTACAGAGTATTTTTGCACTATCCTAAGAGCCGTAAGGCATACAAAACAATCTCATAACTTCTTGGAAGAGTATTGTATTCTTCACAATCTTATTTCAGATACTTTTAACTGTGAAATTATCATCCTCTCTTAATCAACACAAATGCCGGATCAAGACTCATTGAAGCTCATAGGTCGTAATTCAATGAGATCCGTGATCTGGTGACTCAAATGCTTGTGAAATCCTCAAAGTTAAGGCCTCCTTAAGCCAAGGTCCGTGAACTCGTGCCTATCGGGCTTTATGCATAATCTGGCTCTGGTAGGGAATACTTCCTACTCACCTTATCAAATACCCTATACTACTTGGTACATGTCTTAGAGTTGCTCCCTTGGATCCAGCTCTAGCGAATAAAATATTTGTCTACAATTATTATCATATTACCGACTTTCCTCTCAACATTCAAAATATTCAAACTAGTGTTGCTACCCTAATTCAAGTATGCGTTATCAGTTCAATCAATAATCGTCAATTCAAATTATTGAAATGCTGGGAAATCTTCCCTTCAGAAACTTTTGGTTGAGAATGAAATTTGAATAGCAACAGTAATGGAGTTTCAGGCAACTAAATGAAACTTTATCTGTGTACTGAGTTATTATTTGTTGCTTTCATAAGATGCCTCATCTTAGTACTTCAATAATAAATACCAGTCTATCGAGTAGTCTTCATACATATCCTTATGAATGCCTGAGAGAAAACTCACTTCACAATTATGAATCGATCCTGTTAGATGGACGATACAAAATAGGAAATATATGGAAGATACAAAAAAAGAATTAGTGTATCAAGATCATGGAGGTGATCTTTTTTGGTCGAATTTGTGGTTCACGGCCGAAACGCCAGCTGAGACCAGAAAAGAGTATCAGAATATCTCGATTTTTTAGGCGATCATCACGAAAGAATTTGAAATCACTAAATTTTATTCATTCGTTTCTGAAACATTGCAAATGTTTATCTTAGTTGCCATTGAAATTGTCTTATTTTATTGTCTGGAAATGCGTATCTACTTCTCTAATTGCATCAAGATCTATAAAGATTGACGGAAGGATATGATACATATTTTGGCGAAAATTATTTCTAAGACCTCATCAAACTGCCCATAGAGGTGAGTGTGAAGTGTTAATCAAGTAGTTTTCATAGATCAGTCCCAAAATAGTTATTCAAGTATTAAGGTCAGTAGGTACGGTTTACCGATTGAGAATAATTGTTTGGAGGCTGAGACTTAGCGAAGTTTGCAAATATTGAGCGAAATCGGTCCTGTAATTATTGACAGTGATGCTTAAAAAATTTTTTGTACGATTGGAAGACCTACCCCAGATATGAATCCTAATATTCTCTTTCAAATTGAGTAACCACTCACAGCGCACTCGCTGTCAGCTGTCAAGTTTAACATTTTATTGTGAATATTCAATCATAAATAACGATGAATAAATTTATACTTTCTGTGGAAGTCCACAATTTTTCACTTACCGCTTTTGCTCATGGGCGGTAAGTCAGCATAACCATAGTAATCACAGTTTGCCGGTAAAATCAACATACCACCTTGAATGGAGAGCCGGTAAACATATGAATACGCCCAATCGTGCAAATAGTGAATTTAGATGGATGTGTACAAGTAAGTAAAACTCCATGGTAACAAAAAGGGCCATAGAAATACCTTTTCCGTTATATTCGCCTACAAAATTGATTTATAGCACATCGCACATAAAGTTCTGAAGCAAAACTGTAATTGATGATGAATACAACAATTTTGTGGGCATAAAATTAATCTGCGACCAAAATTGTCCAAATATTTGACTCCTATACTTCAAAGTTGCTGGGAGCATGTCGTATATCAGTATTCATTCTTCATATCTTATATATCAATCTGAAGGCAAAAAGTTCAAGCGTTAAAAATGGATTTTGTTGAAATATGTACAACTACATTCTCTGATTTGTTTTTCCACTATGCAAATTGGTAAACGTATAATTTTGAAAGTCGGGAGTTTTCCAAATCGTATATCTCTAAGAATTTCCTTCGCTGTTCGTGTTGCAATATGGTGCACAAAGTCAGATACTACTTATAATATGAAATAATGAACATTCAATAAGTATCGAAGTAATCCAAGTGGATCTCTTTCAACTCACCTGTACAAAGTATAAATAAGTAGTATTGTTGAACCGCCAGAATCACATTTCGAGATTTTGATGGAAATTCTCGTTTTGAGCATTCCTAAATGCATTTTGACTATTTTCGGCTTGACTTCGGTACGTACGTATGAATGTATGTATCTATATAGTTGAATTTTGTATTTGAGACTGGTCCAAAGTCTAGTTTTGCAGCCCCTATTATGGTTGCAATCGTCTGTACCGCAAATGCACTGTACTTGGAATTTTTTTTGAATTTTCCTGAGGCATCCTAATGGCTATTTTCTATTTTAATATTAATTGGCTGTGCTGAAATTGCACAGTCTATTCGAGTTTCTTGTATTAATTCAAAACAATCAGGCGTGAAGTATTGAAATTTCGTATCAAACACTTCTATAAAACCTAATTTTACACCTTGCATTATGACTGCAGTCGGATTAAACAGGAGTGCAGTTTACTAAGCACGTTTTCGAATTTTCATATAATTCCAGAACAATCAGCCGTAGAATCTTGAAATTCTGTATCTAAGGAAATTGTAGCATTCTAATAATAACTTAATATTTTCATAACAATCTATTAGCTGGAAGTAAGCTTTATCTGACAATCTTTCTCAAGTGTTCGCATGAATTCGAGACTCAGGCCGTAGAATGATGAAATTTGGTATTTGAGACTGCTAAAGCGTTCCATGGCCAGTTGCACCGCTGTCACTTGAATTTTAGGTGCCACCTAACTCAACAATATCGTATCAAAATTTGAAAATTGAATGTGACATGAACATTGCTGTACCTATTTCGATTCGACATTTTTTGTATAAGTAAAGTTCAAAATTTGAGTTAGGGTGGTACAACTGACCATTAATGAACTGTAGCATCTGAATGATTGAAATCTCATCTCAGATTTTGGTTGGAGTCGATTTTACCTAGAGTCAATATTAGTATCAACTGTTAATTATTGAGTCAAAAGATGTATAAGTAAGACATGTGGTGTTCACATTAGATTTTTTTCATGTTTTCGAGCAAAACGGTGTTATATCTTTCATCAAAGATTAAATATGGAATGCAAAATTGTTCAAAATGCTACCAGCCTAATTTTGCCACCACATAATATTATCCTTGTCTATTCTTCTCCTTTCCCTTCCGAATGGAGCAGGGGGTAGCACCATGTTTTTTTCCTAAGGCATTTGACCTCCACTATCAATTTGTACTAGTTTCAATCATAAGATCTAACAGGGAAGTTGATCCTAACAAAAATGAACAATAGTCACCTTTTTCCGACACTTGAAGCAGAATTCTAGATTTATAAAGTCTGTCACCTCATTGACCACAATATTCTCGATTGATTCATATTAAACAATTTGACCATAAGTTCGATCAGAGAACTTGAGGTGCGGCCGGCTCCCCGACTTCAAGAAATGTTTTCACACAGTTGCGACAACACAATCAATGTTCATCTATTCACAAACAGAATGAGAGAAGCGATGATATGATAACTCGCACAAAATGAAATATGAGATAGAATGGATGTATGTTATATGGAATCAGTTTGAGCATATCATTTCCAAACTACAGTTATTGTTGAATACATTCAATATATAGCCCTTTGCAAAAACCGGGCACTCGAATAGTTAAAGCTCTCATTTGAAAAAAATTCAACTTGTTCCTTGAACCAAATTGTGGCTTTCCACAGTAACTCAAATTATCTTCTGGTATACCCTGTTACCGACAGATTCTAGAAAAATAAAGCAACATTTCCGTTTCTCACACAAAATTGTTCCGGTTTTATGTTGCCAGTGAATTCTAAATTGAACAAAAAGAAAAACTCAAATAATGTTTTAACCAAGTCCCAACTTATATGTATGTTGTATACCAACTCTTTACATTTTTCAGCCATGATGGATGTGATATCCTGTAATAGATTATATTATTAGGTGCACAAATTAGTTTTCATTCCCTTGTATATCACAAGCTTATATTAATTTAGCAATATGGTGGACAGTAGAAATATAGTTAAAGAAGCAGAGAAAAAAGTTGAGGCAAATCTTTGTAAAAGATGCCATAAATCTGCAGTTAGTGGACCGAAGTGTATAAAATGTTATAAAGTGTCACATACAAGTTGTGTGAATACATCAAAGTGGCCAATTTATACTGATAATTCAACAAATTGTTGTGACAAGGTCGTGGAAAAATCGATTGATATTGACAGCGATAAGGACTCAGATACGTCCTTTTCTAGTATAAACGAAAATAAAACAGTGACTGAATTGTTTCATTTGAATCAAATGATACAACAAAAAGACGATTTGATTGTAAGTCAAAGAAACACTATAAAAATCCTAAGTGAACAGATTAATATATTAAATAAAGTCATATTAAATCGTAATGTAGACCTACTGTCGCCATCTGACAATAAAAAGTCAAGACCATCTGAAAAAAAAACTACCAACTCACCCTCAGAGCCAAAATGGACGGTTGCAGATCCGATTACTACAGGCACAATTAACCAAACAGCAAGTAATAAACATGGAGTCACAAACAAAGTAAACAAAGCAAATATTGCAAATGAGGTTATTATTAAAGGACCTCCTGAAAAAACGGGTGTACTAGAAAATAAAAGAGCCACAGTTCAACAAAATGATTCGCAACGACTCAAAAATAAGCCGCAATCGGGAAAAACAAAAATAGTCCAAATTCGGTAACTATAAAAACGGTACCTAAGTTATCTCATATACATGTGTACAGACTGGAGCCTAATACAACCGAAGCTGATGTCATAAACTATCTGAAGGATAAATTTCCAGAGGTGCAAGCCGAGAAATTAAGTGCTAAATACCCAAAATACTATTCTTCTTTCAAGATTTCTGTTTACTCTACAAACTTTGAAGAAGCAATGAAACCTGAAATCTGGCCTGAAAATGCAGGTTTTAATCGTTTTTTCCACCACAAGAAAACTTCAACCATAGCTCAATAGCACCCACATGTAACACTGCCCAAAACATTAAGCAGGATCTTTTACTTTTAAATTGTCAAGCATTAACAGACAACAAGATAAATTTAGTTGAAATTGAATATATAATTAATCTTCCTGGCCTACAATTCATCTATCTTACAGAAATCTGGAGAAGCTCAAGTGATATCGACCAGGTCTATTTTACAAATTTTATTCCAGTAAGCAGCTACTGCAGGTCCTCTTCAAAGGGCGGCGGTGTGGGCATTTGGTCCAAGAAGAACTTAGGTCTGGCTCAAATTGATCTGGCACTATTCAATGAGGAAAAAGTATTCAAAATATGTGGTGCTCAATGCCAAACCAATGACAACTACAAAATTATAATTTTGATTTGCTACAGGTCCCCGGGTACCAATTTCAATATATTTTTAGATAAGCTAAGTGCAGCAATGGACTTTGTGTTTTATCCCAAGGCCAAAATAATGGTCGGGGGAGACTTTAACGTTGATCCTACCCGGGATAACATTGACTACAAGCATCTTTGTGATATTTTCATAAGTTACAATCTGATAAATATTGTAGATGCCCCTACTCGAGGCAAAAATCAGTTAGACCATATCTTTACAAATTTTTGCAACAAATTCACAGTTGCTGAGAGCATTTTTTCTGATCATCGCACAATTTTTTGCTGTACCAACATAAACATCACCAAGGATGAAATAAATGCTTCCTGCTATAGAAGAGTATTTGACCAAGATAGTATGAACAAATTTTATGATAGTTTATGCAGCGCTGACTGGAGTATAACATTACACTGTAGAACTGCAGAAACTGCTTTTGAAGCTTTTTATGAAATGTTTCTTTATCATTTTCAGACTCATTTCCCCATTAAAAAAATCAGGAAAACCGTTGGAAAAGGATGGGTGACCAATGAGATCAAAACTTACAGTCAATTTGTCAAGTCTCTTTTCCAGCTTCAGAAATCTTTTCCTTTTATGGCTAATCACTATAAGAATGTCAAAAAACAGTATACTTCTTTCATATCTACTGCCAAGAAGAATTATTTTCAAAACAAAATTTTCAATTTCGATAATATTTCCAAAGGAGTGTGGATCGTAATAAACGGCGTAAATATCTCTAAACCAAAAGCAAATAACATATCACTTAGAATGAATGGGTCTGTAATAGAAGATCCTCAAAAAATAGTCGAGAGCTTTAACGTTTTTTTCAGAGACGCACCAATATCTCTCATAAAAAATTTACCAAAGACGTCAAAACCGTCCTGTCTAGGAAACTTGACATTTCAAAAGAATAGCTTTTTTCTGGCTCCAATCAGTGAAGCCGAACTATTTACTATAATTAATTGCAAAATAAAAAACAAGAGATCCGCTGGACCGGATGACGTTCCAAGTTTCATTATAAAGCGAGTGGCTCAAACTTTATTACAACCCTTAACATACTGTATAAATCTTTCTTTTGAAAGCGGCCACTTTCCAGACGTGATCAAAACTAATAAAATCATACCAATTCACAAAAAAGGCGATAAATTGGATGCAGATAACTATAGGCCAGTGGCTATCTCATCAATTTTTTCCAAATTATATGAATATTGTTTTTTAGAGAAATTGACTCCTTTCCTAGATAAATTCAAACTAATTCACCGAAATCAATTTGGTTTTCGGTCTAATTTATCTCCTACAGATGCATTTCACCACATGTACAAAAATATTGTCACTTTCAGGGATCGCGGAGAATTGCCAGTTGCGATTTTCTGCGATCTAAGCAAAGCATTCGACTGTATTAATCACGATAAGCTCATAACTAAACTCAATCACCTGGTCATTAGAGGTGCTCCTCTAGATTGGATTCGAAGTTTTCTTACAAATAGACGGCTATATGTCACCATCCAAGTGGATGACAGTCATAAAACAATTAACTCTACTTCAATTGTCACCAGCATTGGCACTCCTTAAGGCAGTGTTCTCGCGCCTGTTTTATTTATCATTTTTATTAATGATATAAATTCAATTTTTAGCACCGATACCACTCTAAGTCAATTTGCAGATGATACCACATTGGTGACGTCTGATAAAGACGATAGAATTTTAGAGAAGCGATGTAACGAAAACCTACAAAAACTGCATTTATGGTGTAACGAAAATTTGATCCATTTAAACAAGTCAAAAACAAACTTTATTCGTTTCCATAATCATCAAGCTAAAAATATTTCCAATATTAATTTGGTAATTGGAAACGAAAACATACTACAAGTAAACTCTTCCAAAATACTGGGACTATACATTGACGAAACCTCTAAATGGAAACAACAATGCGAGTTTACCATTACAAGAATGAATGTAGTGTGCTTTCAAATTCGACATCTAAAATCTATTTTATCAATAAATCAATTAAGAATATTTTATCACGCAAAAGTAGAGTCACAGCTAAGATATGGAATCATCTTTTGGGGTGTTTCAGTGCTGGCCGAAAATGTTTTCATTGCCCAAAAAAAAGTGATTAGATACATGGAGAATGTAAGCCGCTCACATTCTTGCAGAAATATTTTCAAGACCTCAAATATTCTCACTCTTCCCTGCCTTTTCATTTATGAAATCTGTAAATCCATCTACACTGGAAAATCAAATAAACCTTTAAATAAAGACAATCATGATTATGATACTAGAAAGAAAAACGAATTCTATATACCCTTTTGTCGTCTATATTGTGCTAAGTACTCTCCTAGCAATATTGGTCTTTCAATATTCAACAAGCTACCTTCCAACATAAAAAACAGAAAATCTCTAAATAGCTTTAAAACAAATCTCAAGCAAATGCTGCTCAGCAATTCCTTCTATAATATGAATGACTATTACTTGTACTGCAACACTTGTAAATAATTTTTGTATACTATTCTATGTGAAAAATTTTACCATTATCATGTGACGCTTCCTATAAGATGTACTTTAATCTTCTAATGGAATAAAATAGATATTATTATTATTATTATCATTATAATCTTATAATGTATTACAGGAGATATGTAATAATGATAATTCATCCATCCATTCTAACTTTCTTTCGATCACACTGAGAGTGCAACTTTGTGACCATCAGGGACTTCAAAAACATGAATAATTTGAGATTCATCAATTTTGTCCTAGTAACAGCAATGATGAACTTGCAACAAAAATGTTCCACTTGCTTTGTACAAACGATATAATTTGTTTTTCTAAAACAATTATAAGACCACATCATGGATGAAATAGCGAGTTCTCACATTCTATAGTGATCCTATAGACCGCACCTTATGTTCCCTAATCAAACTTACGGTCAAATTTTATATGAATCAATCAAAAATATAGTGGTCAATTGGGTGACAGACTTTTTAAATCTGGAATCTTGTCCTAAGCGTCAGAAAAAGGCTACTTCCGGTCAATTTTCGTCAGAGTCAACTTCTCTGATAGAACTTATGATTAAAACTGGTACTTGTTAGTAGCGAAGGTTGGATACTCCGAGAAAAAACCAAGGTATCACCCTCTGCCCTGTCGTTTAGAACTTCCCTTATGATTGTTGTGCTTTTTCCTCTGTCCTCAAGTACTTGACCTCTGCAATCGATTGATACTAGTTTCAGATTAACCACGAACTTATTGACCGGATACGGCTTTTTTTCGATTCTTAGGACTAGATCCTGGATTTATTAAGGTGACATCATAATGACTACTATATCTTCGATCAATTCATATACAATTCGGCCCTAAATCTGACTAGGAGCGTTAAGGTGCGGTCGGCTTTTGAACTATTAGAAAGAGGTACATGAATTTGCTCACTTACTCCTCATACTTGAGTTAGTACTCAACTGTTTTTTCCTAATATTTCAAATTGACTGCTCAAATTTGAAGTTGATAAAGAATTATTTCTAAGCAAGAATAATTTCTGACATCAAGTAACTGTACTATAATACTTCAGTCTGCAATAAAATATTGGTAGAAATATTATGTTATGACATACATAAGAAATGCAATTCCAAATTCAAGCCATACTCCCAACAAATTCCATGTCAGAAGCGCAAGCATCTGTTACATTATCGATCGATGTTCTGCGACAGTGTTGTCAAGTTTCTGGACGCCAGTATGATGGCGAAATATATGGAGTGGGAATATACACGTATATTTTTGACGCCACTAAAAATTGGAGCGGAATTTTTCGGAACTAAAAATATACGAAAATTTTCATTTCCCTATCATTTCGGCGTCAAAATGAAATTTTGAATTTAGCCTCTAGAGGTCGGGAACAAGCCAGGAAAAAATTTTGAAGCAATTCTAAAATGGCGTCCGATATACGGACTCCAATTTACAATGGACGCCAGATTAAATGCAAACGCGCAATATTAGGACGCCAAAATGATATGAGGATTTATATATATATATATATATATATATATATATATATATATATATATATATATATATATATTTATATATATATATATATATATATATATATATATATATATATATATATATATATATATATATATATATATATATATATATATATATATATATATATATATATATATATATATAAATCACCCTATCAATTTGACGTCCTTACAAAGATGTTCATTTTGGCGTCTACTGAAAGGAACGCGTATAGTTGAGATCTGATCGAAGTATATTACATAATTTCTCATGGGCTCTCCAGATTCCACACAGAAATTCCATTTCACGCAATATTCACAGAGTTCCCATTTCCTATACAATATGACCTCCTTTCATAATGACATCAATGTGGCGTCAATAATATACGTTACATATTGCGTTTATAGTGGCGTCCTATCTATAAATATGCTTTCACTTCATGTTTGAAGTGGCGTCCCTCTTGTTGCCAGATTTAGTTTTCACAGTCCGATAAGCACCTCTCTTGCGTAGAATGTTCTATCGATGACACATGTGAAGCGATATATTCAAAGGTTTGCGTAGAATTACCTTATTCAAGTTTTGAAATGGGTTGATACTTAAGACATCTTCATAGAGTAGTAATATGTCATTGGTTGATAGAGAACTCATAGTAAATTGAAAGATTTTGCGAAAAAATATGGATTTTTGGTTGATAATTGCTATTTTCGAGTTCTGAAGTAAAATGTATTTGCCTTGTCCGTGAACTTTTGGTAGATTCCATGAATGGAAGTAAGTGAAGGATAATTTATCAGAAAGGACTTACGGATGTCATATAAATTGTGATAATAACTGCTCTATGGGAATGTGACAAAATTTTGATCTAAACTTGCATTTTGCTCAAGATTTTTCTATAAATGTGTGATTAGGGTCAGTGTGAATATAAATCCTAATTCTGGGAGCTGAAAACCTCCCCTCATCAGGTCATCATATTGTAAAAAAAAGTACAGAGTATATTTGTAATATCCTAAGAGCCGTAAGGCACACAAAAAAATCTCATAACTTCTTGGAAGAGTATTGAATTCTTCACAATCTTAGTTCAGATACTTTTCACTGTGAAATTATCATGTCTACGTCCTCTCTTAATCAACACAAATGCCGGATCAAGATTCATTGAAGCTCATAGGTCGTAATTCATTAAGATCCATGAGCTGGTGACTCAAATGCTTGTGAAATCCTCAAAGTTAAGGCCTCCTTAAGCCAAGGTCCGTGAACCCGTGCCTATCGGGCTTTATGCATAATCTGGCTCTGGTAAGGAAAACTTCCTACTCATCTTATCAAATACCCTATACTACTTGGTACATGTCTTAGAGTTCTTCCCTTGGATTCAGCTCTAGCGGATAAAATATTTGTCTACAATTATTATCAAATTACCGACTTTCCTTTCAACATTCAAAATATTTAAACTAGTGTTGCTACCCTAATTCAAGTATGCGCTATCGGCTCAATCAATAACCGTCAATTTATATTATTGAAATGCTGGGAAATCTTCCCTACAGAAAATTTTGGTTGGGAATGAAATTTGGTTAGCAACTGTAATGGAGTTTCAGGCAACTAAATGAAACTTTATCTGTGTACTGAGTTATTATTTGTTGCTTTTATAAGATGCCTTATCTTAGTACTTCAATAATAAATACCAGTCTATCGAGTAGTCTTCATACATATCCTTATGAATACCTGAGAGAAAACTCACTTCATTATTATGAATCGATCCTGTTAGATGGAAGATACAAAATAGGAATTATATGGAAGATACAAAAAAGGAATTAGTGTATCAAGACCATGGAGGTGATCTTTTTTGGTCGAATTTGTGGTTCACGGCCGAAACGCCAGCTGAGACCAGAAGAGAGTATCAGAATATTCCGTTTTTTAGGCGATCATCACGAAAGAATTTAAAGTCACTAAATTTTATTCATTCGTTACTGAAACATTGCAAATGTTTATCTTAGTTGCCATCGAAATTGTCTGATTTTATTGTCTGAAAATGCATATCTACTTCTCTAATTGCAAAATCTATAGAG
The DNA here is from genome assembly GCA_963989225.1 of Dromius quadrimaculatus. Classification (NCBI taxonomy): domain Eukaryota; kingdom Metazoa; phylum Arthropoda; class Insecta; order Coleoptera; family Carabidae; genus Dromius; species Dromius quadrimaculatus. Next base: position 63,889 of record CAXDIG010000258.1, on the reverse strand, counting down.
GTTGACAGAAGGATATGATACATATTTCAGCGAAAATTGTTTCTAAGACTTCATCAAACTGCCCATAGAGGTGGGTGTGAAGTGTTAATCAAGTAGTTTTCATAGATCAGTCCCAAAAAAGTAATATTGGACAGATCAGTCCCAAAATATTTATTCAAGTATTAAGGTCAGTAAGTACGGTTAACCGATTGAAAATAATTGTTTGGAGGCCGAGCCTTGGCGAGGTTTGCAAATATTGAGCGAAATCGGTCCTGTGATTATTGACAGTGATGCTTAAAATTTTTTTTGCACGATTGGAAGACCTACCCCAAATATGAATCCTAATATTCTTTTTCGAATTGAGTAACCACTTATAGAGCACTCGCTGTCAGCTGTCAAGTTTGACATTTTATTGTGAATATTCAATCATAAATAACGATAAATAAATTAATACTTTCTGTGGAAGTCAACAATTTTTCACTTACCGCTTTTGCTCATGGGCGGTAAGTCAGCATAACCATAGTAATCACAGTTTGCCGGTAAAATCATTATACCACCTTTAATGGAGAGCCGGTAAACATATGAATACGCCCAATCGTGCAAATAGTAAATTTAGATAGATGTGTACAAGTAAGTAAAACTCCATGGTAACAAAAAAGGCCATAAAAATACCTTTTCCGTTATAATCGCCTACAAAATTGATTTATAGCACATCGCACATAAACTTCTGAGGCAAAACTGTAACTGATGATAAATACAACAATTATGTGGGCATAAAATTAATCTACGACCAAAATTGTCCAAATATTTGACTCATATTCTTCAAAGTTGCTGGGAGCATGTCGTATATCAGTATTCATTCTTCATATCTTATAAATCAATCTAAAGGCAAAAAGTTCCAGCGTTGAGAATGGATTTTGTTGAACTATGTACAACTACATTCTCTGATTAGTTTTTCCACAATGCAAATTGGTAAACGTATAATTTTGAAAGGCGTGAGTCTTCCATATCGTATATCCCTAAGAATTTCCTTCGCTGTTCGTGTTGCAATATGGTGCACAAAGTCAGATACTACTTATAATATGAAATAATCAACATTCAATAAGTATCGAAGTAATCCAAGTGAATCTCTTTCAACTTACTTGTACAAAGTATAAGTAAGTAGTATTGTTGAACCGCCAGAATCACATTTCGAGATTTTGATGGAAATTCTCGCTTTGAGCATCCCTAAATGCATTTTGACTATTTTCGGCTTGACTTCGGTACGTACGTATGAATGTACGTATCTATATAGTTGAATTTTGTATTTGAGACTGGTCCAAAGTCTAGTTTTGCAGCCCCTATTATAGTTGCAATCGTCTGTACCGCAAATGCACTGTACTTGGAATTTTTTTTTAATTTTCTTGAGGCATCTTAATGGTTATTTCCTATTTTAATATTAATTGGCCGTGCTGAAATTGTACAGTCTATTCGATTTTCTTGTATTAATTCAAAACAATCAGGCGTGGAGTATTGAAATTTCGTATCAAACACTTCTATAAAACCTAATTGTACACCTTGGATTATGACTGCAGTAGGATTACACAGGAGCGCAGTTTACTAAGCACGTTTTCGAATTTTCATATAAATCCAGAACAATCAGCCGTAGAATCTTGAAATTTTGTATCTAAAGAAATTGTAGCATTCGAATTATAACTTACTATTCTCATAACAATCTATTAGCTGGAAGTAAGCTTTATCTGGCAATCTTTCTCAAGTTTCCGTATAAATTCGAGACTTAGGCCGTAGAATGATGAAATTTGGTATTTGAGACTGCTAAAGCGTTCCATGGCCAGTTGCACCGCTGTCACTTAAATTTTAGGTGCCACCTAACTCAACAGTATCGTATCAAAATTTGAAAATTGGATGTGACATGAACATTGCTGTCCTTATTTCGATTCGACATTTTTTGTATAAGTGAAGTTTAAAATTTGAGTTAGAGCGGTACAACTGACCATTAATGAACTGTAGCATCTGAATGATTGAATTATCATCTCAAATTTTGGTTGAAGTCGATTTTGCCTAGAGTCAATATTAGTATCAACTGTTAGTTATTGAGTCAAAAGATGTAAAAGTAAGACATGTTGTGTCCACATCAAATTTTTTTCATGTTTTCGAGCAAAACGGTGTTATATCTTTCATCAAAGATTAAATATGGAATGCAAAATTGTTCAAAATGCTACCAGCCTAATTTTGCCACCACATAATATTATCCTTGTCTATTCTTCTCCTTTCCCTTCCGAAAGGAGCAGAGGGTAGCACCATGGTTTTTTCCTAAGGTATTTGACCTTCACTATCAATTGGTACTAGTTTCAATCATAAGATCTAACAGGGAAGTTGATCCTAACAAAAATGAACAATAGTAACCTTTTTCCGACACTTGAAGCAGAATTCTAGATTTATAAATTCTGTCCCCTCATTGACCACAATATTCTCGATTGATTCATATTATACAATTTAACCATAAGTTCGATTAGGAAACTTGAGGTGCGGCCGGCTCCCCGACTTCAAGAAATGTTTTCACATAGTTGCGACAACAGAGCCAATATTCATCTAACCACATACTGAATAAGAGAAGCGATGATATGATAACTCGCACAAATTGAAATATGAGATAGAATGGATGTATGTTATATGGAATCAGTTTGAGCATATCATTTCCAGACTACAATTATTGTTGAATACATTCAATATATAGCCCTTTGCAAAAATCGGGCAATCGAATAGGTAAAGCTGTCATTTGAAAAAAATTCAACTTGTACCTTGAACCAAATTGTAGCTTTTCACAGTAACTCAAATTATCTTCTGGTGTATCTGTTACCGACAGATTCAAGAAAAATAAAGCAACATTTTCGTTACTTACACAAAATTGTTCCGGTTTTATGTTGCCAGTGAATTCTAAATTGAACGAAAAGAAAAACTCAAATAATGTTTTCGCCAAGTTCTAACTTATCTGTATGTTGTATACCAACTCTTTATATTTTTCAGCCATGATGGATGTGATATCCTGTAATAGATTACATTATTAGGAGCAAGAATTAGTTTTCATTCCCTTGTATATCACAAGCTTATATTAATCTTATAATGTATTACAGGAGATATGTAATAATGATAATTCATCCACCCATTCTAACTTTCTTTCGATCACACTGAGAGTGCAACTTTGTGACCATCAGGGACTTCAAAAACATGAATAATTTGAGATTCATCAATTTGGTCCTAGTAACAGCAATGATGAACTTGCAACAAAAATGTTCCACTTGCTTTGTACAAACGATATAATTTGTTTTTCTAAAACAATTATAAGACCACATCACGGATGAAATAGCGAGTTCTCACATTCTATAGTGATCCTAATCGAACTTACGGTCAAATTTTATATGAATCAATCAAAAATATAGTGGTCAATTGGGACTTTTTAAATCTGGAATCTTGTCCTAAGCGTCAGAAAAAGGCTACTTCCGGTCAATTTTTGTCAGAGTCAACTTCTCTGATAGAACTTATAATTAAAACTGGTACTTGTTAGTAGCGAAGGTCAGATACTCCAAGAAAAAACCAAGGTATCACTCTCTGCCCTGTCGTTTAGAACTTCCCTTATGATTGTTGTAGTTAGTATTCCGGTTTTGTCCTGAAGTTCTTGACCTCTGCAATCGATTGATACTAGTTTCAGATTAACCACGAACTTATTGACCGGATATGGCCTTTTTTCGATCCTTTGGACTAGACCCTGGATTTATAAAGGTGACATCCTAATGACTACTATATCTTCGATCAATTCATATACAATTCGGCCCTAAATCTGACTAGGAACGTTAAGGTGCGGTCGGCTCTTGAACTATTAGAAAGAGGTACATGAATTTGCTCACTTACTCCTCATACTTGAGTCAGTACTCAACTGTTTTTTCCTAATATTTCAAATTGACTGCTCAAAATTTAAGTTGATAAAGAATTACTTCTAATCAAGAATAATTTCTGACATCGAGTAACTGTACTATAATACTTCAGTCTGCAATAAAATATTGGTGGAAATATTATGCTATGACATACATAAGAAATGCAATTCCAAACTCAAGCCATACTCCCAACAAATTCCATGTCAGAAGCGCAAGCATCTGTTTCATTATTGATCGACGTTCTGCGACAGTGTTGTCAAGTTTCTGGACGCCAGTATGAATGCGAAATATATGAAGGGGGAATATACACGTATATTTTTGACGCCACTAAAAATTGGAGCGGAATTTTTCGCAACTAAAAATATACGGAAATTTTCATTTCATTTTCAAGCCAGGAAAAAATTTTAAAGCAATTCTAAAGTGGCGTCCGATATACGGACTCCAATTTACAATGGACGCCAGATTAAATGCAAACGCGCAATATTAGGACGCCAAAATGATATGAGGATTTATATATATATATATATATATATATATATATGTATATATATATATATATATATATATATATATATATATATATATATATGATATGTAATATATATATATAATTATATTAAAAACGCCTGACTTCCTAATCAAGGGGTTTGACCAGGCTCAGCATGAGGTTTGCCACCGTTCTGTATTAAGTAGTTTTTCCTTGAAATGTAAGATGCAATACCTTCAAATAACTGTTTTTAATCAGTTTAAACGGAATGAGAGCTCAAACATTTAGACCTTCTATGCTAATAAATATATAAAATTTCATTTTTTTATCCTAATATTTTAAAAATACACATAGTTTCAATAGAATATTCCGATGCGTCTCTGTTTTTCTACCTATTTTATATTGAGATAATCCTGTACTGATGATGTGGTGAGTGCCCGGCCCGTGGTTCGTTTTACTATAATTTTGCGAGAGGTGTATATATAGGCATAGCGGAGTTGCTCCACCTGACCTCAGGTAGCTATAATCTCATAGCTGAGTTGCTCCCCCACCAATAACCGCAGGGATTAAAACAATACTAGGAACTTGAAGAGTATGTCCAGGTTACCTATTCCAATTCAACTTACCAGCTTGATAACTTAACAAGCTCTTGATAATTCTGTATGAACTAGTGAGTTATCAAGACCTTGTTAAGTTTATCAAGTCGTTAAGTTGAATTAAAAAAGGTACCCAGGTCATAAGTGATAACGCATTATTTAAATATCATTTTGTGCAGGGATATTTTATTTACAATGTACTTTGGTTACGAAACATTAGATACGAGTTTGTTGTTCTGTACATATAACCATAAGCACGAGCCCATATTTCAGGACCTTCTTCACTAATATAACTTGATCACAAATTTGTATTATTTTGGAATCATTCAAAGGAATATTGCCAAATATTTCCGATACAAAGAAATCACCTACTTTCTCTGGGCTTAAAAACTGGATACAAAAAAATTGTTATAAATATTGGCTGCCAAAATAATTACATTCTTTGTACACTTGACTTAAACCTAATGCTTGAATTTACCGGAGTCAAGCTTGTCCTGAATGAAATCTGCGCTCAATGATTTCAACATTCAGCCATACACTGCGATCAGCATTATGAATTGCACTTTCAAGATCAATTACTATTCGCTGTAGATCAAATAATGATAATGATGACAGCAACAGTGAAAATGAGACTTATAGTCAGAATCTTCTTCTGTTGATTCTGATGAAAAATAAAATCTAAATAAATAAAAATCAATATTTTTCTTTTTCTACTCTACTTTTTTTCAACTATTTTGTTGATGAATTATTTATTACTAGCTTCTAAACAACATCCATTACTTATCTCTTGATATTGAATACGTCAAAAACTGAGTTATATATGTGCGAGCGTTTCTTGTCGGACTGACAATAAGAAACAATATTTCTGTCGGACAATATGTTTTTTAGACAGATAATATGTTTTCGAATTATGACTGTTTTGGTCCGATAAGCGGTCATTGATGAAGGAACTGTTATAATCCTGACACGTTTTCAGTGTCGGACTGGGAAAACGCCCCCGAAAATTTGTCGGACAAAATGACCAAATCTTGGAAAAAAATTACTGAACACGTCCTCAAAGTCTCAGACTAGCGGTAATCCGTTTTCATACCAACGTACCTTTGACAAGTGCGGCTTGTCGGACTCACCACTGGCCCCCAATATTCATGTCGGACAATTTCATTTTTCAATTTATAATCAAACTAACTTTCGATTAGTGTAAACACCAATATGACGGTAATACATTTCTAAGACTTCATGAAATTGACATGTTCATTTAGCTATCGCCGAAAAACGCCCCCAAATCAAGAATTTTGTTGAATGTGAAAGCTGTCGGACTCATCACAATGAAGTCACTCACGGAGTTTCGAGTGAGCGGTAATCAACAAGAATTGTATGCGCTGTCTCACGGACTATATGTATAAATCCATTAATAAAAACATCATATTTCGTGTTTTCAGAGCGCTTTCTGCAGTTATATGAAGTTTAAATAAGTCAAAATTACCACATTCTGAGCAGTTTCAAAGTATCGCAAATCACATAAATCTATCCAATACAACATAATACGCATGAATCCGTCCTCAAACGCACAAAATTTTGCGTTTCCAGCGAGTTATCGGCGTTTTCTCTGAGTCTTGTTGAGAAATTTTTGATGCTGTAAATCTGCTCAGAATCGAGATTTTGCTTCAGAAATTCGTTATATGGCAGAATCAGGCACCAAATCATATTTCGTGTTTTTAGAGTGCTATTCTCAGTTTTACAAACTTTGGAATAAGTTGAAATCACGCATTCCCGCGCAGATTCTCACAATCAAAAAGTTCATATTCCTATTCAGGACATCATGATATGTATAAATCTATCAATAAAAACATCATATTTCGTGTTTTCAGAGCGCTTTCTGCAGTTATATGAAGTTTGGAATAAGTCAAAATCACCATATTCTGAGCAGTTTGAAAGTATCGCAAATCACATAAATCTATCCACTACAACATAATAAGCAAGAATCTGTCCTCAAATGAACAAAATTTTGCGTTTCCAGCGAGTTATCGGCGTTTTCTCTGAGTCTCGTTGAGAAATTTTTGATGCTGTAAATCTGCTCAGAATCGAGATTTTGCTTCAGAAATTCGTTATATAAATCTAGCACCAAATACATCATATTTCGTGTTTTCAGAGTGCTATCCTCAGTCTTACAAACTCTGGAATGAGTTGAAATCACGCTTTTCCGCGCAGATTTTCACAATCAAAAAGTTCATATTCTTATCCAGGACATCATAATATGTATAAATCGTTCGACACAAACATCATATTCCGTGTTTTCGGAGCGCTATCTGCAGTTATATGAAGTTTGAAATAAGTCAAAATTCCCACATTCTGAGCAGTTTCAAAGTATCGCAAATCACATAAATCTATCCAATACAAAATAATACCCATGAATCCGTTCCCAAATGCACAAAATTTTGCGTTTCTAGCAAGTTATCGGCGTTTTCTCTGATTCTGTTTGAGAAATTTTTGATGCTGTAAATCTGCACAGAATCGAGATTTTGCATCAGAAATGCGTTAAAAGGCAGAATCTAGTACCAAATACATAATATTTCGTGTTTTTAAAGTGCTATTCTCAGGTTTACAAACTTTGGAATAGGTTGAAATCACGCTTTTTCGCGCAGATTCTCACAATCAAAAAGTTCATATTCCTATTCAGGACATCATAATATGTATGAATCCATCGACAAAGACATCATATTTCCCTTTGTCAGAGCGCTATCTGCAGCTATATGAAATTTGAAAAAAGTCAAAATTACCACATTCTGAGCAGTTTCAAAGTATCGCAAATCACATGAACCTATCCATCACAACATAATACGCATGAATCCGTCCTCAAATGCACAAAACTTTGCGTTTCCAGCGAGTTATCGACGTTTTTTCTGAGTCATGTTGAGAAATTTCTGAAGCTGTAAATCTGCTCAGAATCGAGATTTTGCTCCAGAAATGCGTTATATGGCAGAATATAGCACCAAATACATCATATTTCGTATTTTTAGAGTGCTATTCTCAGTTTTACAAAACTTTGGAATAAGTTGAAACCACGCTCTTTCGCGCAGATTTTCACAATCAAAAAGTTCATTTCCTCATCCAGAACATCATGATATGTATGAATCTATCGACAAAAACATCATATTTCGTGTTTTCAGAGCGCTATCTGCAGTTATATGAAGTTTGAAATAAGTCAAAATTACCACATTCTGAGCAGATTCAAAGTATCGCAAATCACATAAATCTATCCAATACAAAATAATACGCATGAATCCGTCCCCAAATGCACAAAATTCTGCGTTTCCAGCGAGTTATCGCCGTTTTCTCTGAGTCTCGTTGAGGAATTTTTGATGCTGCAAATCTGCTCAGAATCGAGACTTCGCTTTAGAAATGCGTTATATGGCAGAATCTAGCACCAAATACATCATATTTCGTGTTTTTAGAGTGCTATTCTCAGTTTTACAAACTTTGGAATGAGTTGGAATCACGCTTTTCCGCGCAGATTTTCACAATCAAAAAGTTCATATTCCTATTCAGGACATCATAATGTGTATGAATCCATCGAAAAAAACATCATATTTCGCGTTTTCAAAGCGCTATCTGCAGCTATATGAAATTTGAAAAAAGTCAAAATTACCACATTCTGAGCAGTTTCAAAGTATCGCAAATCACATAAATCTATCCAATACAACATAATACGCATGAACCCGTTCTCAAATGCACAAAATTTCGCGTACCCAGCGAGTTATCGGCGTTTTTTCTGAGTCTCGTTGAGAAATTTTTGATGCTGTAAATTGCTCAGGTTCGAGATTTTGCTTCAAAAATGCGTTAAATGGCAGAATCTAGCACCAAATACATCATATTTCGTGTTTTTAGAGTGCTATTCTCAGTTTTACAAACTTTGGGATTAGTTGAAATCACGCTTTTCCGCGCAGATTTTCACTATCAAAAAGTTCATATACCTATTCAGGACATCATAATATGTATGAATCCATCGACAAAAACATCATATTTGGTGTTTTCAGAGCGCTATCCGCCGTTATATGAAATTCAAAATGAATCAAAATTACCACATTCTGAGCAGTTTCAAAGTATCGCAAATCACATAAATCTATTCAATACAACATAATACGCATGAATCCGTCCTCAAGTGCACAAAGTTTTGCGTTTCCAGCGAGTTATCGGCGTTTTTTCTGGATCTTGTTGAGAAATTTTTCATGCTGTAAATCTGCTCAGAATCAATATTTTGCTTCAGAATCGCGTTATATGGCAGAATCTAGCAACAAATACATCATATTTCGTGTTCTTAGAGTGCTACTCTCAGTTTTTCAAACTTTGGAATAATTTGAAATCACGCTTCCCCGCGCAGATTTTCACAATCAAAAAGTTCATATTCCTATCCAGGACATTATGATATGTATGAATCCATCGACAGAAACATCATATATCGTGTTTTCAAAGCGCTATCTGCAGTTATATGAAATTTGAAATAAGTCAAAATTACCACATTCTGAGCAGTTTCAATGTATCGCAAATCACATAAATATATCCAATACAACATAATACGCATGAATCCGTTCTCAAATGCACAAAATTTTGCGTTTACAGCGAGTTATCGGCGTTTTTTCTGAGTCTCGTTGAAAAATTTTTGATGCTGTAAATCTGCTCAGAATCGAGACTTTTCTTCAGAAATGCGTTATATCGCAGAATCCAGCACCATATACATCATATTTTGTGTTTTTAGAGTGCTATTCTAAGTTTTACAAACTTTGGAATAAGTTGAAATCACGCTCTTTCGCGCAGATTTTCACAATCAAGAAGTTCATATTCCTATCCAAGACATCATGATATGTATGAATCCATCGACAAAAACATCATATTTCGTGTTTTCAGAGCGCTATCTGCAGTTATATGAAGTTTGAAATAATTCAAAATTACCACATTCTGAGCAGTTTCAAAGTATCGCAAATCACATAAATCTATCCAATACAACATAATACGCATGAATCCGTCCTCATATGCATAAAATTTTGCGTTCCAGCGAGTTATTGGCGTTTTTTCTGAGTCTCGTTGAGAAATTTTTGATGCTGTAAATCTGCTCAGAATCAAACTTTCGCTTTAGAGATGCGTTATACGGCAGAATCTTGCACCAAATACATCATATTTCGTGTTTTTAGAGTACTATTTTCAGTTTTACAAACTTTGGAATAAGTTAAAATCACGCTTTTCCGCGCAGATTTTCACAATCAAAAAGTTCATATTTCTATCCAGGACATCATGATATGTATGAATCCATCGACAAAAACATCATATTTCGTGTTTTCAGAGCGCTATCTGCAGTTATATGAAGTTTGAAATAAATCAAAATTACCACATTCTGAGCAGTTCCAAAGTATCGCAAATCACATAAATCTATCCAATACAACATAATACGCATGAATCCATCCTCAAATGCACAAAATTTTGCGTTTCCAGCGAGTTATCGGCGATCTTCCTGAGTCTCGTTGAGAAATTTTTGATGCTGTAAATCTGCTTAGAATCGAGATTTTGCTTCAGCAATGCGTTATATGGCAGAATCTAGCACCAAATACATCATATTCCGTGAAGGAAAAAACTTTTTAGAACTCATTTTATAAATAAATATGTTTTATTGGGTATGAGCTCTGTAATTTATGAGAAACACAAAGTTTCAACAGCAAAGTGCTGCCTCCCTTAATAATAAATTACAAAACTTATACCCAATAAAACATATTTAATCATATTTCGTGTTTTCAGAGTGCTATTTTCAGTTCTACAAGCTTTGGAATAAGTCGAAATAACGCTTCTTCGCGCAGATTTCCACATTCAAAAAGTTTATATGCCTATCCAGGACATTATGATATGTATGAATCCATCGACAAAGACATCATATTTTGTGTTTTCAGAGCGCTATCTGCAGTTATATGAAATTTGAAATAAGTCAAAATTACCACATTCTGAGCAGTTTCAAAGTATCGCAAATCACATAAATCTATCCAATACAACATAATACGCATGAATCCGTTCTCAAATGTACAAAATTTTGCGTTCCCAGCGAGTTATCGGCGTTCTTTCTGAGTCTCGTTGCGGGATTTTTGATGCTGTAAATCTGCTCAGAATCAGGATTTTGCTTTAGGAATGCGTTATATGGCAGAATCTAGCACCAAATACATCATATTTCGTGTTTTTAGAGTGCTATTCTCAGTTTTACAAACTTTTGAATAAGTTGAAATCACGTTTTTCCGCGCAGATTTTCACAATCAAAAAGTTCATATTACTATCCAGGACATCATAATATGTATGAATCCATCGACAAATTCATCATATTTCGTGTTTTCAGAGCGCTATCTGCAGTTATATGAAGTTTGAAATAAGTCAAAATTACCACATTCTGAGCAGTTTCAAAGTATCGCAAATCACATAAATCAATCCAATACAACATAATACGCATGAATCCGTCCTCAAATGCACAGAATTTTGCGTTTCCAGCAAGTTATCGGCGTTTTTTCTGAGTCTCGTTGAGAAATTTTTGATGCTGTAAATCTGCTCAGAATCGAGACTTTGCTTCAGAAATGCGTTATATGGCAGAATCTAGCACCATATACGTCATATTTTGTGTTTTTAGAGTGCTATTCTAAGTCTTACAAACTTTGGAATAAGTTGAAAGCACGCTCTTCCGCGCCGATTTTCACAGTCAAGAAGATCATATTCCTATCCAAGACATCATGATATGTATGAATCCATCGACAAAAACATCATACTTCGTGTTTGCAGAGCGCTATCTGCAGTTATATGAAGTTTGAAATAAATCAGAATTACCACATTCTGAGCAGTTTCAAAGTGTCGCAAATCACATAAATCTATCCAATACAACATAATACGCATGAATCCGTCCTCCAATGCACAAAATTTTGCGTTTCCAGCGAGTTATTTGCGTTCTTTCTGAGTCTCGTTGAGAAATTTTTGATGCTGTAAATCTGCTCAGAATCGAGATTTGGCTCCAGAAATGCGTTATATGGCAGAATCTAGCACCAAATACATCATCTTTCGTGTTTTTAGAGTGCTATTCTCAGTTTTATAAACTTTGGAGTAAGTTGAAATCACGCTTTTCCGCGCAGATTTTCACAATCAAAAAGTTCATATTCCTATCCAAGACATCATGATATGTATGAATCCATCGACAAAAACATCATATTTCGTGTTTTCAGAGCGCTATCTGCAGTTATATGAAGTTTGAAATAATTCAAAATTACCACATTCTGAGCAGTTTCAAAGTATCGCAAATCACATAAATCTATCCAATACAACATAATACGCATGAATCCGTCCTCATATGCACAAAATTTTGCGTTTCCAGCGAGTTATCGGCGTTTTTTCTAAGTCCCGTTGAGGAATTTTTGATGCTGTAAATCTGCTCAGAATCGAGACTCTGCTTCAGAAATGCGTTATATGGCAGAATCTAGCTCCATATACATCATATTTTGTGTTTTTAGAGTGCTATTCTAAGTTTTACAAACTTTGGAATAAGTTGAAATCACGCTCTTCCGCGCAGATTTTCACAGTCAAGAAGTTCATATACCTATCCAAGACATCATGATATGTATGAATCCATCGACAAAAATATCATATTCCGTGTTTTCGGAGCGCTATCTGCAGTTATATGAAGTTTGAAATGATTCAAAATTACCACATTCTGAGCAGTTTCAAAGTATCGCAAATCACATAAATCTATCCAATACAACATGATACGCATAAATCCGTCCTCATATGCACAAAATTTTGCGCTTCCAGCGAGTTTTCGGCGTTTTTTCTGAGTCTCGTTGAGAAATTTTTGATGCTGTAAATCTGCTCAGAATCGAGATTTTGCTTCAGAAATGCGTTAAATGGCAGAATCTAGCACCAAATACATCATATTTCGTGTTTTTAGAGTGCTATTCTCAGTCTTACAAACTTTGGAACAAGTTGAAATCACGCTTTTCCGCGCAGATTTTTACAATCAAGAAGTTCATATTCTTATCCAGGACATCATGATATGTATGAATCCATCGACAAAAACATCATATTTTGTGTTTTCAGAGCGCTATCTGCAGTTATATGAAGTTTGAAATAAATCAAAATTACCACATTCTGAGCAGTTTCAAAGTATCGCAAATCACATAAATCTATCCAATACAACATAATACGCATGAATCCATCCTCAAATGCACAAAATTTTGCGTTTCCAGCGAGTTAACGGCGTTTTCCCTAAGTCTCGTTGAGAAATTTTTGATGCTGTAAATCTGCTTAGAATCGAGATTCTGCTCTAGCAATGCGTTATATGGCAGAATCTAGCATCAAATACATCATATTCCGTGAAGGAAAGAACTTTTCAGTACTCATTTTATAAATTAATATGTTTTATTGGGTATAAGTTCTGTAATTCATTAGAAACACAACGTTTCAACAGCAAAGTGCTGCCTCTTTTTGATGATAAATTACAGGACTTATACCCAATATAACATATTTGATCATATTCCGTATTTTCAGAGTGCTATTTTCGGTCTTACAAACTTTGGAATAAGTTGGAATCACGCTTCTCCGCGCAGATTTTCACATTCAAAAAGTTCATATTCCTATCCAGGACATCATGATATGTATGAATCCATCGACAAAAAACATCATATTTCGTGTTTTCAGACCGCTATCTGCAGTTATATGAAATTTGGAATAAGTCAAAATTACCACATTCTGAGCAGTTCCAAAGTATCGCAAATCACATGAATCTATCCAATACAACATAATACGCATGAATCCGTTCTCAAATGCACAAAATTTTGCGTTTCCAGCGAGTTATCGGCGTTCTTTCTGAGTCTCGTTGAGAGATTTTTGATGCTGTTAATCTGCTAAGAATCAAGATTCTGCTTCAGAAATGCGTTATATGGCAGAATCTAGCACCCAATATACATCATATTTCGTGTTTTTAGAGTGCTATTCTCAGTTTTACAAACTTTGGAATAAGTTGAAATCACGCTTTTCCGCGCAGATTTTCACAATCAAAAAGTTCATATTCCTATCCAGGACATCATTATATGTATGAATCCATCGACAAATTCATCATATTTCGTGTTTTCAGAGCGCTATCTGCAGTTATATGAAGTTTGGAATAAGTCAAAATTACCATATTCTGAGCAGTTTCAAAGTATCGCGAATCACATAAATCTATCCAATACAACATAATACGCATGAATCCGTCCTCATATGCACAAAATTTTGCGTTTCCAGCAAGTTATCGGCGTTTTTTCTGAGTCTCGTTGAGATATTTTTGATGCTGTAAATCCACCATATACATCATATTTTGTGTTTTTAGAAAGCTATTCTCAGTTTTACAATTTTTGGAATAAGTTGAAATCACGCTTTTCCGCGCAGATTTTCACAATCAAAAAGTTCATATTCCTATCCAGGACATCATGATATGTATGAATTCATCGACAAAAACATCATATTTTGTGTTTTCAGAGCACTATCTGCAGTTATATGAAGTTTGAAATAAGTCAAAATTATCACATTCTGAGCAGTTTCAAAGTATCGCAAATCACATAAATCTATATAATTCAACATAATACGCATGAATTTGTCCTCGAATGCACAAAATTTTGCGTTTCCAGCGAGTTATCGGCGTTCTTTCTGAGTCTCGTTGAGAAATTTTTGATGCAATAAATCTGCTCAGAATCGAGATTTTGCTCCAGAAATACGTTATATGACAGAATCTAGCACCAAATACATCATATTTCGTGTTTTTAGAGAGCTATTCTCAGTATTACAAACTTTGGAATAGGTTGAAATTACGCTTTTCCGCGCAGATTTTCACAATCAGAAAGTTCATATTCCTATCCTGGACATCATGATATGTATGAATCCATCGACAAAAACATCATATTTCGTGTTTTCAAAGCGCTATCTGCAGTTATATGGAGTTTGAAATAAGTCAAAATTACCACATTCTGAGCCGTTCCAAAGTATCGCAAATCACCTAAATCTATCCAATACAACATAATACGCATGAATCCGTCCTCAAATGCACAAAATTTTGTGTTTCCAGCGAGTTATCGGCGTTCTTTCTGAGTCTCGTTGAGAAATTTTTGATGCTGTTAATCTGCTCAGAATCGGGATTTTGCTGCAGTAATGCGTTATATGGCAGAATCTAGCACAAAATACATCATATTTCGTGTTTTTAGAGTGCTATCCTTAGTTTTACAAACTCTGGAATAAGTTGAAATCACGCTTTTCCGCGCAGATTTCCACAATCAAAAAGTTCATATTCCTATCCAGGACATCATGGTATGAATCCATTGACAAAAACATCATATTTCGTGTTTTCAGAGCGCTATCTGCAGTTATATGGAGTTTGAATAAGTCAAAATTACCACATTCTGAGCAGTTTCAAAGTATCGCAAATCACATAAATCTATCCAATACAACATAATACGCATGAATCCGTCCTCAAATGCACAAAATTTCGCGTTTCCAGCGAGTTATCGGCGTTCTTTCTGAGTCTCGTTGAGAAATTTTTGATGCTGTAAATCTGCTCAGAATCGAGATTTTTTTTCAGAAATGCGTTATATGGCAGAATCTTGCACCAAATTCATCATATTCCGTGATTTTAGAGTGCTGTTTTCAGTTTTACAAACTTTGGAATAAGTTGAAATCCCGCTTCTCCGCGCAGATTTTCACAATCAAAAAGTTCATATTCCTATCCAGGCCATCATGATATGTATGAATCCATCGACAAAAACATCATATTTCGTGTTTTCAGAGCGCTATCTGCAGTTATATGAAGTTTGAAATAAATCAAAACCATCACATTCTGAGCAGTTTCAAAGTATCGCAAATCACATAAATCTATCCAATACAACATAATACGCATGAATCTGTCCTCTAATGCACAAAATTTTGCGTTTACAGCGAGTTATCGGCGTTCTTCCTGAGTCTCGTTGAGAAATTTTTGATGCTGTAAATCTGCTCAGAATCGAGATTCTGCTGCAGAAATGCATTATTTGGCAGAATCTAACACCAAATACATCATATTTCGTGTTTTTAGAGTGCTATTCTCAGTTTTACAAACTTTGGAATAAGTTGAAATCACGCTCTTCCGCGCAGATTTTCACAATCAAAAAGTTCATATTCCTATCCAGGACATCATGGTATGAATCCATCGACAAAAACATCATATTTCGTGTTTTCAGAGCGCTATCTGCAGTTATATGGAGTTTGAAATAAGTCAAAATTACCACATTCTGAGCAGTTTCAAAGTATCGCAAATCACATAAATCTATCCAATACAACATAATACGCATGAATCCGTCCTCAAATGCACAAAATTTCGCGTTTCCAGCGAGTTATCGGCGTTCTTTCTGAGTCTCGTTGAGAAATTTTTGATGCTCTAAATCTGATTAGAATCGAGATTTTGCTTCAGAAGTGCGTTATATGGCAAAATCTAGCACCAAATACATCATATTTCGTGTTTTTAGAGTGCTAATCTCAGTATGACAAACTTTGGAATAGGTTGAAATTACGCTTTTCCGCGCAGATTTTCACAATCAAAAAGTTCATATTCCTATCCAGGACATCATGATATGTATGAATGCATCGACGAAAACATCATATTTCGTGTTTTCAGAGCGCTATCTGCAGTTATATGAAGTTTGAAATTAGTCAAAATTACCAAATTCTGAGCAGTTTCAAAGTATCGCAAATCACATAAATCTATCCAATACAACATAATACGCATGAATCCGTCCTCAAATGCACAAAATTTTGCGTTTCCAATCGAGTTATCGGCGTTCTTCC
Organism: Dromius quadrimaculatus; assembly: GCA_963989225.1. Classification (NCBI taxonomy): domain Eukaryota; kingdom Metazoa; phylum Arthropoda; class Insecta; order Coleoptera; family Carabidae; genus Dromius; species Dromius quadrimaculatus. The sequence continues at coordinate 47,042 of CAXDIG010000258.1, read as the reverse complement.
TGAGTCTCGTTGAGAAATTTTTGATGCTGTATATCTGCTCAGAATCGAGATTTTGCTTCAGAAATGCGTTATATGGCAAAATCTAGCACCAAATACATCATTTTTCGTGTTTCCAGAGTGCTATTTTTAGTTTTACAATTTTTGGAATAAGTTGAAATCACGCTCTTCCGCGCAGATTTTCCCAATCAAAAAGTTCATATTCCTATCCAGGACATCATGATATGTATGAATTCATCGACAAAAACATCATATTTCGTGTTTTCAGAGCACTATCTGCAGTTATATGAAGTTTGAAATAAGTCAGAATTACCACATTCTGAGCAGTTTCAAAGTATCGCAAATCACATAAATCTATATAATACAACATAATACGCATGAATCCGTCCTCAAATGCACAAAATTTTGCGTTCCCAGCGAGTTATTGGCGTTCTTCCTGAGTCTCGTTGAGAAATTTTTGATGCTGTAAATCTGCTCAGAATCAAGATTTAGCTTTAGAAATGCGTTATATGGTAGAAGCTAGCACCAAATACATCATATTTCGTGTTTTTAGAGTGCTATTCTCAGTTTTACAAACTTTGGAGTAAGTTGAAATCAGGCTTTTCCGCGCAGATGTTCCCAATCAAAAAGTTCATATACCTATCCAGGACATCATGATATGTATGAATCCATCGACAAAAACATCATATTTCGTGTTTCCAGAGCGCTATCTGCAGTTATATGAAGTTTGAAATTAGTCAAAATTACCAAATTCTGAGCAGTTTCAAAGTATCGCAAATCACATAAATCTATCCAATACAACATAATACGCATGAATCCGTCTTGAAATGCACAAAATTTTGCGTTTCCAGCGAGTTATCGGCGTTCTTTCTGAGTCCCGTTGAGAAATTTTCAATGTTGTAAATCTACTCAGAATCAAGATTTTTCTTCATAAATGGGTTATATGGCAGAATCTAGCACCAAATACATCATATTCCGTGTTTTTAGAGTGCTCTTCTCAGTTTTACAAACTTTGGAATAAGTTGAAATTTCGCTCTTCCGCGCAGATTTTCACAATCAAAAAGTTCATATTCCTGTCCAGGACATCATGATATGTATGAATCCATCGACAAAAACATCATACTTCGTGTTTGCAGAGCGCTATCTGCAGTTATATGAAGTTTGAAATTAGTCAAAATTACCAAATTCTGAGCAGTTTCGAAATATCGCAAATCACATAAATCTATCCAATACAACATAATACGCATGAATCCGTCCTCAAATGCACAAAATTTTGCGTTTCCAGCGAGTTATTTGCGTTCTTTCTGAGTCTCGTTGAGAAATTTTTGATGCTGTAAATCTAATTAGAATCAAGATTTTGCTTCAGAATGCGTTATATGGCAGAATCTAGCACCAAATACATCATATTTTGTGTTTTTAGAGTGCTATTCTCAGTATGACAAACTTTGGAATAGGTTGAAATTACGCTTTTCCGCGCAGATTTTCACAATCAAAAAAATCATATTCCTATCCAGGACATCATGATATGTATGAATCCATCGACGAAAACATCATATTCCGTGTTTTCAGAGCGCTTTCTGCAGTTATATGAAGTTTGAAATTAGTCAAAATTACCAAATTCTGAGCAGTTTCGAAATATCGCAAATCAACATGAATCTATCCAATACAACATAACACGCATGAATCCGTCCTCAAATGCACAAAATTTTGCGTTTTCAGCGAGTTATCGGCGTTCTTCCTGAATGTTGTTGAGAGATTTTTGATGCTGTTAATCTGCTCAGAATCGAAATTTTGCTTCAGAAATGGGTTATATGGCAGAATCTAGCACCAAATACATCATATTTCGTGTTTTTAGAGTGCTTTTCTCAGTTTTACAAACTTTGGAATAGGTTGAAATTACGCTTTTCCGCGCAGATTTTCACAATCAAAAAGTTCATATTCCTATCCAGGACATCATGATATGTATGAATCCATCGACAAAAACATCATATCTCGTGTTTTCAGAGCGCTATCTGCAGTTATATGAAGTTTGAAATAAGTCAAAACCACCACATTCTGAGCAGTTTCAAAGTATCGCGAATCACATAAATCTATCCGATACAACATAATACGCATGAATCCGTCCTCTAATGCACAAAATTTTGCGTTTCCAGCGAGTTATCGGCGTTCTTTCTGAGTCTCGTTGAGAAATTTTTGATGCTGTAAATCTGCTCAGAATCGAGATTATGCTGCAGAAATGCAATATATGGCAGAATCTAACACCAAATACATCATATTACGTGTTTTTTAGAGTGCTATTCTCAGTTTTACAAACTTTGGAATAAGTTGAAATCACGCTTTTCCGCGCGGATTTTCACAATCAAAAAGTTCATATTCCTATCCAGGACATCATGATATGTATGAATCCATCGACAAAAACATCATATTCCGTGTTTTCAGAGCGCTATCTGCAGTTATATGAAGTTTGAAATAAGTCAAAATTACCACATTCTGAGCAGTTTCAAAGTATCGCAAATCACATAAATCTATCCAGTACAACATAAGACGCAAGAATCCGTCCTCAAATGCACAAAATTCTGCGTTTCCAGCGAGTCATCGGCGTCTTTTCTGAGTCTCGTTGAGGAATTTTTGATGCTGTAAATCTGCTCAGAATCAAGATTTTGCTTCTAAAATGCGTTATATGGCAGAATCTAGCACCAAATACATCATATTTCGTGTTTTTAGAGTGCTATTCTCAGTTTTACAAACTTTGGAATAAGTTGAAATCACGCTTTTCCGCGCAGATTTTTACGATCAAAAAGTTCATATTCCTATCCAGGGACATCATGATATGTATGAATCCATCGACAAAAACATCATATTCCGTGTTTTCAGAGCGCTATCTGCAGTTATATGAAGTTTGAAATAAGTCAAAATTACCACATTCTGAGCAGTTTCAAAGTATCGCAAATCACATAAATCTATCCAGTACAACATAAGACGCAAGAATCCGTCCTCAAATGCACAGAATTCTGCGTTTCCAGCGAGTCATCGGCGTTTTTTCTGAGTCTTGTTGAGGAATTTTTGAAGCTGTAAATCTGCTCAGAATCGAGATTTTGCTTCTAAAATGCGGTATATGGCAGAATCTAGCACCAAATACATCATATTTCGTGTTTTTAGAGTGCTATTCTTAGTTTTACAAACTCTGGAATAAGTTGAAATCACGCTTTTCCGCGCAGATTTCCACAATCAAAAAGTTCATATTCCTATCCAGGACATCATGGTATGAATCCATCGACAAAAACATCATATTTCGTGTTTTCAGAGCGCTATCTGCAGTTATATGTAGTTTGAAATAAGTCAAAATTACCACATTCTGAGCCGTTTCAAAGTATCGCAAATCACATAAATCTATCCAATACAACATAATACGCATGAATCCGTCCTCAAATGCACAAAATTGCGCGTTTCCAGCGAGTTATCGGCGTTCTTTCTGAGTCTCGTTGAGAAAATTTTTGATGCTGTAAATCTGCTCAGAATCGGGATTTTTCTTAGGAAATGCGTTATATGGCAGAATCTAGCACCAAATACATCATATTTCGTGTTTTTAGAGTGCTATTCTCAGTTTTACAAACTTTGGGATAGGTTGGAGTCACGCTTTTCCGCGCGGATTTTCACAATCAAAAAGTTCATATTTTTATCCAGGACATCATAATATGTATGAATCCATCGACTAAAGCATCATATTTTGTGTTTTCAGAGCGCTATCTGCAGTTATATGAAGTTTGAAATAAGTCAAAATTACCACATTCTGAGCAGTTTCAAAGTATCACAAATCACATTAATCTATCCAATACAACACAATACACATGAATCCGTCCTCAAATGCACAAAATTTTGCGTTTCCAGCGAGTTATCGGCGTTCTTTCTGAGTCTCGTTGAGAAATTTTTGATGCAATAAATCTGCTCAGAATCGAGATTTTGCCTCAGAAATGCGTTTATATGGCAGAATCTAGCACCAAATACATCATATTTCGTGTTTTTAGAGTGCTCTTCTCAGTTTTACAAACTTTGGAATAAGTTGAAATCACGCTTTTCCGAGCGGATTTTCACAATCAAAAAGTTCATATTCCTGTCCAGGACATCATGATATGTATGAGTCAATCGACAAAAACATCATATTTCGTGTTTTCAGAGCGCTATCTGCAGTTATATGGAGTTTGAAATAAGTCAAAATTACCACATTCTGAGCAGTTTCAAAGTATGGCAAATCACATAAATCTATCCAATACAACATAATACGCATGAATCCGTCCTCAAATGCACAAAATTCTGCGTTTCCAGCGAGTCATCGGCGTTTTTTTCTGAGTCTCGTTGAGAAATTTTGGATGCAATAAATCTGCTCAGAATCGAGATTTTGCTTCAGAAATGCGTTATATGGCAGACTCTAGCACCAAATACATCATATTTCGTGTTTTTAGAGTGCTATTCTCAGTATGACAAACTTTGGAATAGGTTGGAATTACGCTTTTCCGCGCAGATTTTCACAATCAAAAAGTTCATATTCCTATCCAGGACATCATGATATGTATGAATCCATCGACGAAAACATCATATTTTGTGTTTTCAGAGCGCTATCTGCAGTTATATGAAGTTTGAAATTAGTCAAAATTACCAAATTCTGAGCAGTTTCAAAATATCGCAAAATCACATGAATCTATCCAATACAACATAAAACGCATGAATCCGTCCTCAAATGCACAAAATTTTGCGTTTTCAGCGTGTTATCGGCGTTCTTCCTGAGTCTTGTTGAGAGATTTTTGATGCTGTTAATCTGCTCAGAATCAAGATTTTGCTTTAGAAATAGATTATATGGCAGAATCTAGCACCAAATACATCATATTCCGTGTTTTTAGAGTGCTATTCTCAGTTTTACAAACTTTGGAATAAGTTGGAATCACGATTTTCCACGCAGATTTTCACAATCAAAAAGTTCATAATTCTATCTAGGACATCATAATATGTATGAATCCATCGACAAAAACATCATATTTCGTGTTTTCAGAGCGCTATCTGCAGTTATATGAAGTTTGAAATAAGTCAAAATTACCACATTCTGAGCAGTTTCAAAGTATCGCAAATCACATAAATCTATCCAATACAAAATAATACGCATGGATTCGTCCTGAAATGCACAAAATTTTGCGTTTCCAGCGAGTTATCGGCGTTCTTTCTGAGTCTCGTTGAGAAATTTTTGATGCTGTAAATCTGATTAGAATCGAGATTTTGCTCCAGAAGTGCGTTATATGGCAAGATCTAGCACTAAATACATCATATTCCGTGTTTTCAGAGTGCTATTCTCAGTTTTACAAACTTTGGAATGAGTTGGAATCACGCTTTTCCGCGCGGATTCTCACAATCAAAAAGTTCATATTTCTATCCAGGACATCATGATATGTATGAATCCATCGACAAAAACATCATATTCCGTGTTTTTAGAGTGCTTCTCTCAGTTTTACAAACTTTGGAATATGTTGAAATCGCGCTCTTCCGCGCAGATTTTCACAATCGAAAAGTTCATATTTCTATCCAGGACATCATGATATGTATGAATCCATCGACAAAAACATCATATTTCGTGTTTGCAGAGCGCTATCTGCAGTTATATGGAGTTTGAAATAAATCAGAATTACCACATTCTGAGCAGTTCCAAAGTATCGCAAATCTCATAAATCTATCCAATACAACATAATACGCATGAATCCGTCCTCAAATGCACAAAATTTTGCGTTTCCAGCGAGTTATCGGCGTTCTTTCTGAGTCTCGTTGAGAAATTTTTGATGCTGTAAATCTAATTAGAATCAAGATTTTGCTGCAGAAATGCGTTATATGGCAGAATCTAGCACCAAATACATCATATTTCGTGTTTTTAGAGTGCTTTTCTCAGTTTTACAAACTTTGGAATAAGTTGAAATCACGCTTTTTCGCGCAGATTTTCACAATCAAAAAGGTTATATTCCTATCCAGGACATCATGATATGTATGAATCCATCGACAAAAACATCATATCTCGTGTTTTCAAAGCGCTATCTGCAGTTATATGAAGTTTGAAATAAGTCAAAACCACCACATTCTGAGCAGTTTCAAAGTATCGCAAATCACATAAATCTATCCAATACAACATAATACGCATGAATCCGTCCTCTAATGCACAAAATTTTGCGTTTCCAGCGAGTTATCGGCGTTCTTTCTGAGTCTCGTTGAGAAAATTTGTGAAGCTGTAAATCTGCTTAGAATCGAGATTTTGCTGCAGAAATGCAATATATGGCAGGATCTAACACCAAATACATCATAATTCGTGTTTTCAGAGTGCTATTCTCAGTTTTACAAACTTTGGAATAAGCTGAAATCACGCTTTTCCGTGCGGATTTTTCACAATCAAAAAGTTCATATTCCTATCCAGGACATCATGATATGTATAAGTCCGTCGACAAAAACATCATATTTCGTGTTTTCAGAGCGCTATCTGCAGTTATATGAAGTTTAAAATAAGTCAAAAAAAACCACATTCTGAGCAGTTTCAAAGTATCGCAAATCACATGAATCTATCCAATACAACATAATACGCATGAATCCGTTTTCAAATGCACAAAATTCTGCGTTTCCAGCGAGTTATCGGCGTTCTTTCTGAGTCTCGTTGAGAAATTCTTGATGCTGTAAATCAGATTAGAATCGAGATTTTGCTTCAGAAGTGCGTTATATGGCAAAATCTAGCACCAAATACATCATATTCCGTGTTTTCAGAGTGCTATTCTCAGTATTACAAACTCTGGAATAGGTTGGAATTACGCTTTTCCGCGCAGATTTTCACAATCAAAAAGTTCATATTCCTATCCAGGACATCATGATATGTATGAATCCATCGACAAAAACATCATACTTCGTGTTTCCAGAGCGCTATCTGCAGTTATATGAAGTTTGAAATTAGTCAAAATTACCAAATTCTGAGCAGTTTCAAAGTATCGCGAATCACATAAATCTATCCAATACAACATAATACGCATGGATCCGTCCTCTAATGCACAAAATTTTGCGTTTCCAGCGAGTTATCGGCGTTCTTTCTGAGTCCCGTTGAGAAATTTTCAATGTTGTAAATCTGCTCAAAATCAAGATTTTGCTTCAGAAATGGGTTATATGGCAGAATCTAGCACCAAATACATCATATTCCGTGTTTTTAGAGTGCTTTTCTCAGTTTTACAAACTTTGGAATAAGTTGAAATCACGCTTTTCCGCGCAGATTCTCACAATCAAAAAGTTCATATTCCTATCCAGGACATCATGATATGTATGAATCCATCGACAAAAACATCATATCTCGTGTTTTCAGAGCGCTATCTGCAGTTATATGAAGTTTGAAATAAGTCAAAATTACCACATTCTGAGCAGTTTAAAAGTATCGCAAATCACATAAATCTATCCAATACAACATAATACGCATGAATCCGTCCTCAAATGCACAAAATTTTGCTTTTCCAGCGAGTTATCGGCGTTCTTTCTGAGTCTCGTTGAGAAATTTTTGATGCTGTAAATCTGCTCAGAATCGTGATTTTGCTGCAGAAATGCGTTATATGGCAGAATCTAGCACCAAATACGTCATAAATCGTGTTTTTAGAGTGCTATTCTTAGTTTTACAATCTCTGGAATAAGTTGAAATCACGCTTTTCCGCGCAGATTTCCACAATCAAAAAGTTCATATTCCTATCCAGGACATCATGATATGTATGAATCCATCGACAAAAACATCATATTCCGTGTTTCCAGAGCGCTATCTGCAGTTATATGGAGTTTGAAATAAGTCAAAATTATCACATTCTGAGCAGTTTCAAAGTATCGCAAATCACATAAATCTATCCAATACAACATAATACGCATGAATCCGTCCTCAAATGCACAAAATTTTGTGTTTCCAGCGAGTTATCGGCGTTCTTTCTGAGTCTCGTTGAGAAATTTTTGATGCTGTAAATCTGCTCAGAATCGGGATTTTGCTGCAGAAATGCGTTATATGGCAGAATCTAGCACCAACATCATATTTCGTGTTTTTAGAGTGCTATTCTTAGTTTTACAAACTCTGGAATAAGTTGAAATCACGCTTTTCCGCGCAGATTTCCACAATCAAAAAGTTCATATTCCTATCCAGGACATCATGGTATGAATCCATCGACAAAAACATCATATTTCGTGTTTTCAGAGCGCTATCTGCAGTTATATGGAGTTTGAAATAAGTCAAAATTACCACATTCTGAGCAGTTTCAAAGTATCGCAAATCACATAAATCTATCCAATACAACATAATACGCATGAATCCGTCCTTAAATGCACAAAATTGCGCGTTTCCAGCGAGTTATCGACGTTCTTTCTGAGTCTCGTTGAGAAATTTTTGATGCTGTAAATCTGCTCAGAATCGGGATTTTTCTTCAGAAATGCGTTATATGGCAGAATCTAGCACCAAATACATCATATTTCGTGTTTTTAGAGTGCTATTCTCAGTTTTACAAACTTTGGGATGGGTTGGAGTCACGCTTTTCCGTGCAGATTTTCACAATCAAAAAGTTCATATTTTTATCCAGGACATCATAATATGTATGAATCCATCGACTAAAACATCATATTTTGTGTTTTCAGAGCGCTATCTGCAGTTATATGAAGTTTGAAATAAGTCAAAATTACCACATTCTGAGCAGTTTCAAAGTATCACAAATCACATTAATCTATCCAATACAACACAATACACATAAATCCGTCCTCAAATGCACAAGATTTTGCGTTTCCAGCGAGTTATCGGCGTTCTTCCTGAGTCTCGTTGAGAAATTTTGGATGCAATAAATCTGCTCAGAATCGAGATTTTGCTTCAGAAATGCGTTATATGGCAGACTCTAGCACCAAATACATCATATTTCGTGTTTTTAGAGTGCTATTCTCAGTATGACAAACTTTGGAATAGGTTGAAATTACGCTTTTCCGCGCAGATTTTCACAATCAAAAAGTTCATATTCCTATCCAGGACATCATGATATGTATGAATCCATCGACGAAAACATCATATTTTGTGTTTTCAGAGCGCTATCTGCAGTTATATGAAGTTTGAAATTAGTCAAAATTACCAAATTCTGAGCAGTTTCAAAATATCGCAAATCACATGAATCTATCCAATACAACATAATACGCATGAATCCGTCCTCAAATGCACAAAATTTTGCGTTTTCAGCGAGTTATCGGCGTTCTTCCTGAGTCTTGTTGAGAGATTTTTGATGCTGTTAATCTGCTCAGAATCAAGATTTTGCTTCAGAAATGGATTATATGGCAGAATCTAGCACCAAATACATCATATTCCGTGTTTTTAGAGTGCTATTCCCAGTTTTACAAACTTTGGAATAAGTTGGAATCACGATTTTCCACGCAGATTTTCACAATCAAAAAGTTCATAATTCTATCCAGGACATCATAATATGTATGAATCCATCGACAAAAACATCATATTTTGTGTTTTCAGAGCGCTATCTGCATTTATATGAAGTTTGAAATAAGTCAAAATTACCACATTCTGAGCAGTTTCAAAGTATCGCAAATCACATAAATCTATCCATTACAAAATAATACGCATGGATTCGTCCTGAAATGCACAGAATTTTGCGTTTCCAGCGAGTTATCGGCGTTCTTTCTGAGTCTCGTTGAGAAATTTTTGATGCTGTAAATCTGATTAGAATCGAGATTCTGCTCCGGAAATGCGTTATATGGCAGAATCTAGCACCAAATACATCATATTTCGTGTTTTTAGAGTGCTATTCTCAGTATGACAAACTTTGGAATAGGTTGAAATTACGCTTTTCCGCGCAGATTTTCACAATCAAAAAGTTCATATTCCTATCCAGGACATCATGATATGTATGAATCCATCGACGAAAACATCATATTTCGTGTTTTCAGAGCGCTATCTGCAGTTATATGGAGTTTGAAATTAGTCAAAATTACCACATTCTGAGCAGTTTCAAAGTATCGCAAATCACATAAATCTATCCAATACAACATAATACGCATGAATCCGTCCTCAAATGCACAAAATTTCGCGTTTCCAGCGAGTTATCGGCGTTCTTTCTGAGTCTCGTTGAGAAATTTTTGATGCTGTAAATCTGATTAGAATCGAGATTTTGCTTCAGAAGTGCGTTGTTTGGCAAGATCTAGCACCAAATACATCATATTCCGTGTTTTCAGAGTGCTATTCTCAGTTTTACAAATTTTGGACTAAGTTGGAATCACGCTTTTCCGCGCGGATTCTCACAATCAAAAAGTTCATATTCCTATCCAGGACATCATGATATGTATGAATCCATCAACAAAAACATCATATTCCGTGTTTTTAGAGTGCTTTTCTCAGTTTCACAAACTTTGGAATATGTTGAAATCGCGCTCTTCCGCGCAAATTTTCACAATCAAAAAGTTCATATTCCTATCCAGGACATCATGATATGTATGAGTCCATCGACAAAAACATCATATTTCGTGTTTGCAGAGCGCCATCTGCAGTTATATGAAGTTTGAAATAAATCAGAATTACCACATTCTGAGCAGTTTCAAAGTATCGCAAATCTCATAAATCTATCCAATACAACATAATACGCATGAATCCGTCCTCAAATGCACAAAATTTTGCGTTTCCAGCGAGTTATCGGCGTTCTTTCTGAGTCTCGTTGAGAAATTTTTGATGCTGTAAATCTAATTAGAATCGAGATTTTGCTTCAGAAATGCGTTATATGGCAGAATCTAGCACCAAATACATCATATTTCGTGTTTTTAGAGTGCTATTCTCAGTATGACAAACTTTGGAATAGGTTGAAATTAAGCCTTTCCGCGCAGATTTTCACAATCAAAAAAATCATATTCCTATCCAGGACATCATGATATGTATGAATCTATCGACGAAAACATCATATTTCGTGATTTCAGAGCGCTTTCTACAGTTATATGAAGTTTGAAATTAGTCAAAATTACCAAATTCTGAGCAGTTTCAAAATATCGCAAATCACATGAATCTATCCAATACAACATAACACGCATGAATCCGTCCTCAGATGCACAAAATTTTGCTTTTCCAGCGAGTTATCGGCGTTCTTTCTGAGTCTCGTTGAGAAATTTTTGATGCTGTAAATCTTCTCAGAATCAAGATTTTTCTTCAGAAATGCGTTATATGGCAGAATCTAGCACCAAATACATCATATTTCGTGTTTTTAGAGTGGTATTCTCAGTTTTACAAACTTTGGAATAGGTTTGAATCACGCTTTTCCGCGCAGATTTCCACGATCAAAAAGTTCATATTCCTATCTAGGACATCATGATATGTATGAATCCATCGACAAAACATCATATCTCGTGTTTTCAGAGCGCTATCTGCAGTTATATGAAGTTTGAAATAAGTCAAAACCACCACATTCTGAGCAGTTTCAAAGTATCGCAAATCACATAAATCTATCCAATACAACATAATACGCATGAATCCGTCCTCTAATGCACAAGATTTTGCGTTTCCAGCGAGTTATCGGCGTTCTTTCTGGGACTCGTTGAGGAATTTTTGATGCTGTAAATCTGCTCAGAATCGAGAATTTTGCTGCAGAAATGCAATATATGGCAGAATCTAACACCAAATACATCATATATCGTGTTTTTAGAGTGCTATTCTCAGTTTTACAAACTTTGGAATAAGTTGAAATCACGCGTTTCCGCGCGGATTTTTACAATCAAAAAGTTCATATTCCTATCCAGGACATCATGATATTTATAAGTTCGTCGACAAAAACATCATATTTCGTGTTTTCAGAGCGCTATCTGCAGTTATATGAAGTTCGAAATAAGTCAAAAAAACCACATTCTGCGCAGTTACAAAGTATCGCAAATCACATAAATCTATCCAATACAACATAATACGCATGAATCCGTCCTCAAATGCACAGAATTCTGCGTTTCCAGCGAGTCATCGGCGTTTTTTCTGAGTCTCGTTGAGGCATTTTTGATGCTGTAAATCTGCTCAGAATCGAGATTTTGCTTCAGAAATGCGTTATATGGAAGAATCTAGCACCAAATACATCATATTTCGTGTTTTTAGAGTGCTATTCTCAGTTTTACAAACTTTGGAATAAGTTGGAATCACGATTTTCCACGCGGATTTTCACAATCAAAAAGTTCATATTCCTATCCAGGACATCATGATATGTATGAATCCATCGACAAAAACATCATATTTTGTGTTTTCAGAGCGGTATCTGCAGTTATATGAAGTTTGAAATAAGTCAAAATTACCACATTCTGAGCAGTTTCAAAGTATCGCAAATCACATAAATCTATCCAATACAACATAATACGCATGAATCCGTCCTCAAATGCACAAAATTTTGCTTTTCCAGCGAGTTATCGGCGTTCTTTCTGAGTCTCGTTGAGAAATTTTTGATGCTGTAAATCTTCTCAGAATCAAGATTTTTCTTCAGAAATGCGTTATATGGCAGAATCTAGCACCAAATACATCATATTTCGTGTTTTTTGAGTGGTATTCTCAGTTTTACAAACTTTGGAATAGGTTTGAATCACGCTTTTCCGCGCAGATTTCCACGATCAAAAAGTTCATATTCCTATCTAGGACATCATGATATGTATGAATCCATCGACAAAAATATCATATTTCGTGTTTTCAGAGCGCTATCTGCAGTTATATGAAGTTTGAAATTAGTCAAATTTACTAAATTCTGAGCAGTTTCAAAGTATCGCAAATCACATAAATCTATCCAATACAACATAATAGGCATGAATCCGTCCTGAAATGCACAAAATTTTGCGTTTCCAGCGAGTCATCGGCGTTTTTTCTGTCTCGTTGAGAAATTTCTGATGCTGTAAATCTGCTCAGAGTCTAGATTCTGCTTCAGGAATGCGTTATATGGCAGAATCTAGAACCAAATACATCATATTTTGTGTTTTTAGAGTGCTATTCTCAGTTTTACAATCTTTGAAATATGTTGAAATCACGCTTTTCCGCGCAGATTTTCACAATCAAAAAGTTCATATTCCTATCCAGGACATCATGATATGTATGAATCCATTGAGAAAAATATCATATTTCGTGTTTTCAGAGCGCTATCTGCAGTTATATGAAGTTTGAAATAAGTCAAAATTACCACATTCTGAGCAGTTTCAAAGTATCGCAAATCACATAAATCTATCCAATACAATATAATACGCAAGAATCCGTCCTGAAATGCACAAAATTTTGCGTTTCCAGCGAGTTATCGGCGTTTTTTCTGGGTCTCGTTGAGAAATTTTGATGCTGTAAATCTGCTCAGAATCGAGATTTTGCGACAAAAATGCGTTATATGGCAGAATCTAGCACCAAATACATCATATTTCGTGTTTTTAGTGTGCTATTGTCGGTTCTACAAACTCTGGAATAAGTTGAAATCACGCTTTTCCGCGCAGATTTTCACAATCAAAAAGTTCATATTCCTATCCACGACATCATGATATGTATGAATCCATCGACAAAACATCATATTCCGTGTTTTCAGAGCGCTATCTGCAGTTATATGAAGTTTGAAAAAAGTCAAAATTACTGAGCAGTTTCAAAGTATCGCAAATTACATAAATCTATCCAGTACAACATAATACGCATGAATCCGTCCTCCAATGCACAAAATTTTGCGTTTCCAGCGAGTTATCGGCGTTTTTTCTGAGTCTCGTTGAGAAATTTTTGATGCTGTAAATCTTCTCAGAATCAAGATATTTCTTTAGAAATGCGTTATATGGCAGAATCTAGCACCAAATACATCATATTTCGTGTTTTTAAAGTGCTATTCTCAGTTTTACAAACTTTGGAATAGGTTTGAATCACGTTTTTCCGCGCAGATTTTCACAATCAAAAAGTTCATTTTCCTATCTAGGACATCATGATATGTATGAATCCATCGACAAAAACATCATATTCCGTGTTTTCAGAGCGCTATCTGCAGTTATGTGAAGTTTGAAATTAGTCAAATTTACCAAATTCTGAGCTGTTTCGAAGTATCGCAAATCACATAAATCTATCCAATACAACATAATACGCATGAATCCGTCCTCAAATGCACAAAATTTTGCGTTTTCAGCGAGTCATCGGCGTTTTTTCTGTCTCGTTGAGAAATTTTTGATGCTGTAAATCTGCTCAGAATATAGATTTTGCTTCAGAAATGCGTTATATGGCAGAATCTAACACCAAATACATCATATATCTTGTTTTTAGAGTGCTATTCTCAGTTCTACAAACTTTGGAATAAGTTGAAATCACGCTTTTCCGCGCAAATTTTCACAATCAAAAAGTTCATATTCCTATCCAGGACATATTGATATGTATGAATCCATCGACAAAAACATCATATTTCGTGTTTTCAGAGCGCTATCTTCAGTTAGATGAAGTTTGAATTAAATCAAAATTACCACATTCTGAGCAGTTTCAAAGTATCGCAAATCACATAAATCTATCCAATACAACATAATATGCATGAATCCGTCCTCAAATGCACAGCATTCTGCGTTTCCAGCGAGTTATCGGCGTTCTTTCTGAGTCTCGTTGAGAAATTTTTGATGCTGTAAATCTGCTCAGAATCGAGATTTTGCTCCAGAAATGCGTTATATGGCAGAATCTAGCACCAAATACATCATATTTCGTGTTTTTAGAGTGCTATTCTCAGTTTTACAAACATTGGAATAAGTTGAAATCACGCTTTTCCGCGCAGATTTTCACAATCAAAAAATTCATATTCCTATCCAGGACATTATGATATGTATGATTCCATCGACAAAAACATTATATTTCGTGTTTTCAGAGCGCTATCTGCGGTTATAGAAGCTTGAAATGAATCAAAATTACCATATTCTGAGCAGTTTCAAAGTATCGCAAATCACATAAATCTATCCAATACAACATAATACGCATGAATCCGTCCTCAAATGCACAAACTTTTGCGTTTCCAGCGAGTCATCGGCGTTTTTTCTGTCTCGTTGAGAAATTTCTGATGCTGTAAATCTGCTCAGAGTCTAGATTCTGCTTCAGAAATGCGTTATATGGCAGAATCTAGAACCAAACACATCATATTTCGTGTTTTTAGAGTGCTATTCTCAGTTTTACAATCTTTGGAATATGTTGGAATCACGCTCTTCCGCGCGGATTTTCACAATCAAAAAGTTCATATTTCTATCCAGGACATCATGATATGTATGAATCCATCGAGAAAAATATCATATTTCGTGTTTTCAGAGCGCTATCTGCAGTTATATGAAGTTTGAAATAAGTCAAAATTACCACATTCTGAGCAGTTTCAAAGTATCGCAAATCACATAAATCTATCCAATACAACATAATTCGCAAGAATCCGTCCTCAAATGCACAAAATATTGCGTTTCCAGCGAGTTATCGGCGTTTTTCTGGGTCTCGTTGAGAATTTTTTGATGCTGTAAATCTGCTCAGAATCGAGATTTTGCGACAAAAATGCGTTATATAGCAGAATCTAGCACCAAATACATCATATTTCGTGTTTTTAGTGTGCTATTGTCGGTTCTACAAACTCTGGAATAAGTTGAAATCACGCTTTCCCGCTCAGATTTTCACAATCAAAAAGTTCATATTCCTATCCACGACATCATGATATGTATGAATCCATCGACAAAACATCATATTCCGTGTTTTCAGAGCGCTATCTGCAGTTATATGAAGTTTGAAAAAAGTCAAAATTACTGAGCAGTTTCAAAGCATCGCAAATCACATGAATCTATCCAGTACAACATAATACGCATGAATCCGTCCTCCAATGCACAAAATTTTGCGTTTCCAGCGAGTTATCGGCGTTTTTTCTGAGTCTCGTTGAGAAATTTTTGATGCTGTAAATCTGCCTAGAATCGAGATTTTGCTTCAAGAATGCGTTATATGGCAGAATCTAGCACCATATACATCATATTTTGTGTTTTTAGAGTGCTATTCTCAGTTTTACAAACCTCGGAATAAGTTGAAAATCACGCTTTTCTGCGCAGATTTTCACAATCAAGAAGCCCATATTCCTATCAAGGACATCATAATATGTATGAATCCATCGACAAAAACATCATATTTCTTGTTTTCAGAGCGCTATCTACAGTTATATGAGGTTTGAAATAAGTCAAAATTACCACATTCTGAGCAGTTTCAAAATATCGCGAATCACATAAATGTATCCAATACAACATGATACGCATGAATCCGTCCTCAAATGCACAAAATTTTGCGTTTCCAGCGAGTTATCGGCGTTCTTTCTGAGTCTCGTTGAGAAATTTTTGATGCTGTAAATCTGCTCAGAGTCGAGATTTTGCTTCAGAAATGTGTTATATGGCAGAATCTAGCACCAAATACATCATATTTTGTGTTTTAAGAGTGCTATTCTCAGTATTACAAACATTGGAATAAGTTGAAATCACGCTTTTCCGCGCAGATTTTCACAATCAAAAAGTTCATATTCCTATCCAGGACATCATAATATGTTTGAATCTATCGACAAAAACATCCTATTTCGTGTTTTCAGAGCGCTATCTGCAGTTATATGAAGTTTGAAATAAATCAAAATTACCACATTCTGAGCGGATTCAAAGTATCGCAAATCACATAAATCTATCCAATACAACATAATACGCATGAATCCGTCCTCAAATGCACAGCATTCTGCGTTTCCAGCGAGTTATCGGCGTTCTTTCTGAGTCTCGTTGAGAAATTTTTGATGCTGTAAATCTGCTCAGAATCGAGATTTTGCTTCAGAAATGCGTTATATGGCAGAATCTAGCACCAAATACATCATATTTCGTGTTTTTAGAGTGCTATTCTCAGTTTTACAAACATTGGAATAAGTTGAAATCACGCTTTTCCGCGCAGATTTTCACAATCAAAAAATTCATATTCCTATCCAGGACATTATGATATGTATGATTCCATCGACAAAAACATTATATTTCGTGTTTTCAGAGCGCTATCTGCGGTTATAGAAGCTTGAAATGAATCAAAATTACCATATTCTGAGCAGTTTCAAAGTATCGCAAATCACATAAATCTATCCAATACAACATAATACGCATGAATCCGTCCTCAAATGCACAAAATTTTGCGTTTCCAGCGAGTCATCGGCGTTTTTCTGTCTCGTTGAGAAATTTCTGATGCTGTAAATCTGCTCAGAGTCTAGATTCTGCTTCAGAAATGCGTTATATGGCAGAATCTAGAACCAAATACATATTATTTCGTGTTTTTAGAGTGCTATTCTCAGTTTTACATACTTTGGAATAAGTTGAAATCACGCTTTTCCGCGCAGATTTTCACAATCAAAAAGTTCCTATTCCTCTTTAGGACATCATGATATGTATGAATCCATCGACAATAACATCATATTTCGTGTTTTCAGAGCGCTATCTGCAGCTATATGAAGTTTGAAATAAGTCAAAATTACCACATTCTGAGCAGTTTCAAAGCATCGCAAATCACATAAATCTATTCAATACAACATAATACGCATGAATTTGTCCTCAAATGCACAAAATTTTGCGTTTCCAGCGAGTTATCGGCGTTTTACTGGGTCTCGTTGAGAATTTTTTGATGCTGTAAATCTGCTCAGAATCGAGATTTTGCGACAAAAATGCGTTATATAGCAGAATCTAGCACCAAATACATCATATTTCGTGTTTTTAGTGTGCTATTGTCGGTTCTACAAACTCTGGAATAAGTTGAAATCACGCTTTCCCGCTCAGATTTTCACAATCAAAAAGTTCATATTCCTATCCACGACATCATGATATGTATGAATCCATCGACAAAACATCATATTCCGTGTTTTCAGAGCGCTATCTGCAGTTATATGAAGTTTGAAAAAAGTCAAAATTACTGAGCAGTTTCAAAGCATCGCAAATCACATGAATCTATCCAGTACAACATAATACGCATGAATCCGTCCTCCAATGCACAAAATTTTGCGTTTCCAGCGAGTTATCGCGTTTTTTCTGAGTCTCGTTGAGAAATTTTTGATGCTGTAAATCTGCCTAGAATCGAGATTTTGCTTCAAGAATGCGTTATATGGCGAAATCTAGCACCATATACATCATATTTTGTGTTTTTAGAGTGCTATTCTCAGTTTTACAGACCTCGGAATAAGTTGAAATCACGCTTTTCTGCGCAGATTTTCACAATCAAGAAGCCCATATTCCTATCAAGGACATCATAATATGTATGAATCCATCGACAAAAACATCATATTTCTTGTTTTCAGAGCGCTATCTACAGTTATATGAGGTTTGAAATAAGTCAAAATTACCACATTCTGAGCAGTTTCAAAATATCGCGAATCACATAAATGTATCCAATACAACATGATACGCATAAATCCGTCCTTAAATGCACAAAATTCTGCGTTTCCAGCGAGTTATCGGCGTTCTTTCTGAGTCTCGTTGAGAAATTTTTGATGCTGTAAATCTGCTCAGAGTCGAGATTTTGCTTCAGAAATGTGTTATATGGCAGAATCTAGCACCAAATACATCATATTTTGTGTTTTAAGAGTGCTATTCTCAGTATTACAAACATTGGAATAAGTTGAAATCACGCTTTTCCGCGCAGATTTTCACAATCAAAAAGCTCATATTCCTATCAAGGACATCATAATATGTTTGAATCTATCGACAAAAACATCCTATTTCGTGTTTTCAGAGCGCTATCTGCAGTTATATGAAGTTTGAAATAAATCAAAATTACCACATTCTGAGCGGATTCAAAGTATCGCAAATCACATAAATCTATCCAATACAACATAATACGCATGAATCCGTCCCTTAAATACACAAAATTTTGCGTTCTCAGCGAGTTTTCGGCGTTCTTTCTGAGTCTCGTTGATAAATTTTTGATGCTGTAAATCTGCTCAGAATTGGGATTTTGCTTCAGAAATGCGTTACATGGCAGAGTCTAGCACCAAATACATAATATTTCGTGTTTTTTAGAGTGCTATTCTCAGTTTTACATACTTTGGAATAAGTTGAAATCACGCTTTTCCGCGCAGATTTTCACAATCAAAAAAGTTCCTATTCCTCTCTAGGACATCATGATATGTATGAATCCATCGACAATAACATCATATTTCGTGTTTTCAGAGCGCTATCTGCAGCTATATGAAGTTTGAAATAAGTCAAAATTACCACATTCTGAGCAGTTTCAAAGTATCGCAAATCACATAAATCTATCCAATACAACATAATACGCATGAATCCGTCCTCAAATGCACAAAATTCTGCGTTTTCAGCGAGTCATCGGCGTTTTTTTCTGTCTCGTTGAGAAATTTTTGATGCTGTAAATCTGCTCAGAATATAGATTTTGCTTCAGAAATGCGTTATATGGCAGAATCTAACACCAAATACATCATATATCTTGTTTTTAGAGTGCTATTCTCAGTTCTACAAACTTTGGAATAAGTTGAAATCACGCTTTTCCGCGCAAATTTTCACAATCAAAAAGTTCATATTCCTATCCAGGACATATTGATATGTATGAATCCATCGACAAAAACATCATATTTCGTGTTTTCAGAGCGCTATCTGCAGTTAGATGAAGTTTGAATTAAATCAAAATTACCACATTCTGAGCAGTTTCAAAGTATCGCAAATCACATAAATCTATACAATACAACATAATACGCATGAATCCGTCCTCAAATGCACAGCATTCTGCGTTTCCAGCGAGTTATCGGCGTTCTTTCTGAGTCTCGTTGAGAAATTTTTGATGCTGTAAATCTGCTCAGAATCGAGATTTTGCTTCAGAAATGCGTTATATGGCAGAATCTAGCACCAAATACATCATATTTCGTGTTTTTAGAGTGCTATTCTCAGTTTTACAAACATTGGAATAAGTTGAAATCACGCTTTTCCGCGCAGATTTTCACAATCAAAAAATTCATATTCCTATCCAGGACATTATGATATGTATGATTCCATCGACAAAACATTATATTTCGTGTTTTCAGAGCGCTATCTGCGGTTATAGAAGCTTGAAATGAATCAAAATTACCATATTCTGAGCAGTTTCAAAGTATCGCAAATCACATAAATCTATCCAATACAACATAATACGCATGAATCCGTCCTCAAATGCACAAAATTTTGCGTTTCCAGCGAGTCATCGGCGTTTTTTCTGTCTCGTTGAGAAATTTCTGATGCTGTAAATCTGCTCAGAGTCTAGATTCTGCTTCAGAAATGCGTTATATGGCAGAATCTAGAACCAAATACATCATATTTCGTGTTTTTAGAGTGCTATTCTCAGTTTTACAATCTTTGGAATATGTTGGAATCACGCTTTTCCGCGCAGATTTTCACAATCAAAAAGTTCATATTCCCTATCCAGGACATCATGATATGTATGAATCCATCGAGAAAAATATCATATTTCGTGTTTTCAGAGCGCTATCTGCAGTTATATGAAGTTTGAAATAAGTCAAAATTACCACATTCTGAGCAGTTTCAAAGTATCGCAAATCACATAAATCTATCCAATACAACATAATTCGCAAGAATCCGTCCTCAAATGCACAAAATTTTGCGTTTCCAGCGAGTTATCGGCGTTTTTCTGGGTCTCGTTGAGAATTTTTTGATGCTGTAAATCTGCTCAGAATCGAGATTTTGCGACAAAAAATGCGTTATATAGCAGAATCTAGCACCAAATACATCATATTTCGTGTTTTTAGTGTGCTATTGTCGGTTCTACAAACTCTGGAATAAGTTGAAATCACGCTTTCCCGCTCAGATTTTCACAATCAAAAAGTTCATATTCCTATCCACCGACATCATGATATGTATGAATCCATCGACAAAACATCATATTCCGTGTTTTCAGAGCGCTATCTGCAGTTATATGAAGTTTGAAAAAAGTCAAAATTACTGAGCAGTTTCAAAGCATCGCAAATCACATGAATCTATCCAGTACAACATAATACGCATGAATCCGTCCTCCAATGCACAAAATTTTGCGTTTCCAGCGAGTTATCGGCGTTTTTTCTGAGTCTCGTTGAGAAATTTTTGATGCTGTAAATCTGCCTAGAATCGAGATTTTGCTTCAAGAATGCGTTATATGGCAGAATCTAGCACCATATACATCATATTTTGTGTTTTTAGAGTGCTATTCTCAGTTTTACAAACCTCGGAATAAGTTGAAATCACGCTTTTCTGCGCAGATTTTCACAATCAAGAAGCCCATATTCCTATCAAGGACATCATAATATGTATGAATCCATCGACAAAAACATCATATTTCTTGTTTTCAGAGCGCTATCTACAGTTATATGAGGTTTGAAATAAGTCAAAATTACCACATTCTGAGCAGTTTCAAAATATCGCGAATCACATAAATGTATCCAATACAACATGATACGCATGAATCCGTCCTCAAATGCACAAAATTTTGCGCTTCCAGCGAGTTATCGGCGTTCTTTCTGAGTCTCGTTGAGAAATTTTTGATGCTGTAAATCTGCTCAGAGTCGAGATTTTGCTTCAGAAATGTGTTATATGGCAGAATCTAGCACCAAATACATCATATTTTGTGTTTTAAGAGTGCTATTCTCAGTATTACAAACATTGGAATAAGTTGAAATCACGCTTTTCCGCGCAGATTTTCACAATCAAAAAGTTCATATTCCTATCCAGGACATCATAATATGTTTGAATCTATCGACAAAAACATCCTTTTTCGTGTTTTCAGAGCGCTATCTGCACTTATATGAAGTTTGAAATAAATCAAAATTACCACATTCTGAGCGGATTCAAAGTATCGCAAATCACATAAATCTATCCAATACAACATAATACGCATGAATCCGTCCTTAAATGCACAAAATTTTGCGTTCTCAGCGAGTTTTAGGCGTTCTTTCTGAGTCTCGTTGATAAATTTTTGATGCTGTAAATCTGCTCAGAATTGGGATTTTGCTTCAGAAATGCGTTACATGGCAGAGTCTAGCACCAAATACATAATATTTCGTGTTTTTAGAGTGCTATTCTCAGTTTTACATACTTTGGAATAAGTTGAAATCACGCTTTTCCGCGCAGATTTTCACAATCAAAAAGTTCCTATTCCTCTCTAGGACATCATGATATGTATGTATCCATCGACAATAACATCATATTTCGTGTTTTCAGAGCGCTATCTGCAGCTATATGAAGTTTGAAATAAGTCAAAATTACCACATTCTGAGCAGTTTCAAAGTATCGCAAATCACATAAATCTATCCAATACAACATAATACGCATGAATCCGTCCTCAAATGCACAAAATTCTGCGTTTTCAGCGAGTCATCGGCGTTTTTTTCTGTCTCGTTGAGAAATTTTTGATGCTGTAAATCTGCTCAGAATATAGATTTTGCTTCAGAAATGCGTTATATGGCAGAATCTAACACCAAATACATCATATATCTTGTTTTAGAGTGCTATTCTCAGTTCTACAAACTTTGGAATAAGTTGGAATCACGCTTTTCCGCGCAAATTTTCACAATCAAAAAGTTCATATTCCTATCCAGGACATATTGATATGTATGAATCCATCGACAAAAACATCATATTTCGTGTTTTCAGAGCGCTATCTGCAGTTAGATGAAGTTTGAATTAAATCAAAATTACCACATTCTGAGCAGTTTCAAAGTATCGCAAATCACATAAATCTATCCAATACAACATAATACGCATGAATCCGTCCTCAAATGCACAGCATTCTGCGTTTCCAGCGAGTTATCGGCGTTCTTTCTGAGTCTCGTTGAGAAATTTTTGATGCTGTAAATCTGCTCAGAATCGAGATTTTGCTTCAGAAATGCGTTATATGGCAGAATCTAGCACCAAATACATCATATTTCGTGTTTTTAGAGTGCTATTCTCAGTTTTACAAACATTGGAATAAGTTGAAATCACGCTTTTCCGCGCAGATTTTCACAATCAAAAAATTCATATTCCTATCCAGGACATTATGATATGTATGATTCCATCGACAAAAACATTATATTTCGTGTTTTCAGAGCGCTATCTGCGGTTATAGAAGCTTGAAATGAATCAAAATTACCATATTCTGAGCAGTTTCAAAGTATCGCAAATCACATAAATCTATCAATACAACATAATACGCATGAATCCGTCCTCAAATGCACAAAATTTTGCGTTTCCAGCGAGTCATCGGCGTTTTTTCTGTCTCGTTAAGAAATTTCTGATGCTGTAAATCTGCTCAGAGTCTAGATTCTGCTTCAGAAATGCGTTATATGGCAGAATCTAGAACCAAATACATCATATTTCGTGTTTTTAGAGTGCTATTCTCAGTTTTACAATCTTTGGAATATGTTGGAATCACGCTTTTCCGCGCAGATTTTCACAATCAAAAAGTTCATATTCCTATCCAGGACATCATGATATGTATGAATCCATCGAGAAAAAATATCATATTTCGTGTTTTCAGAGCGCTATCTGCAGTTATATGAAGTTGAAATAAGTCAAAATTACCACATTCTGAGCAGTTTCAAAGTATCGCAAATCACATAAATCTATCCAATACAACATAATTCGCAAGAATCCGTCCTCAAATGCACAAAATTTTGCGTTTCCAGCGAGTTATCGGCGTTTTTCTGGGTCTCGTTGAGAATTTTTTGATGCTGTAAATCTGCTCAGAATCGAGATTTTGCGACAAAAATGCGTTATATAGCAGAATCTAGCACCAAATACATCATATTTCGTGTTTTTAGTGTGCTATTGTCGGTTCTACAAACTCTGGAATAAGTTGAAATCACGCTTTCCCGCTCAGATTTTCACAATCAAAAAGTTCATATTCCTATCCACGACATCATGATATGTATGAATCCATCGACAAAACATCATATTCCGTGTTTTCAGAGCGCTATCTGCAGTTATATGAAGTTTGAAAAAAGTCAAAATTACTGAGCAGTTTCAAAGCATCGCAAATCACATGAATCTATCCAGTACAACATAATACGCATGAATCCGTCCTCCAATGCACAAAATTTTGCGTTTCCAGCGAGTTATCGGCGTTTTTTCTGAGTCTCGTTGAGAAATTTTTGATGCTGTAAATCTGCCTAGAATCGAGATTTTGCTTCAAGAATGCGTTATATGGCAGAATCTAGCACCATATACATCATATTTTGTGTTTTTAGAGTGCTATTCTCAGTTTTACAAACCTCGGAATAAGTTGAAATCACGCTTTTCTGCGCAGATTTTCACAATCAAGAAGCATATATTCCTATCAAGGACATCATAATATGTATGAATCCATCGACAAAAACATCATATTTCTTGTTTTCAGAGCGCTATCTACAGTTATATGAGGTTTGAAATAAGTCAAAATTACCACATTCTGAGCAGTTTCAAAATATCGCGAATCACATAAATGTATCCAATACAACATGATACGCATGAATCCGTCCTCAAATGCACAAAATTTTGCGTTTCCAGCGAGTTATCGGCGTTCTTTCTGAGTCTCGTTGAGAAATTTTTGATGCTGTAAATCTGCTCAGAGTCAAGATTTTGCTTCAGAAATGTGTTATATGGCAGAATCTAGCACCAAATACATCATATTTTGTGTTTTAAGAGTGCTATTCTCAGTATTACAAACATTGGAATAAGTTGAAATCACGCTTTTCCGCGCAGATTTTCACAATCGAAAAGTTCATATTCCTATCCAGGACATCATAATATGTTTGAATCTATCGACAAAAACATCCTATTTCGTGTTTTCAGAGCGCTATCTGCAGTTATATGAAGTTTGAAATAAATCAAAATTACCACATTCTGAGCGGATTCAAAGTATCGCAAATCACATAAATCTATCCAATACAACATAATACGCATGAATCCGTCCTTAAATGCACAAAATTTTGCGTTCTCAGCGAGTTTTCGGCGTTCTTTCTGAGTCTCGTTGATAAATTTTTGATGCTGTAAATCTGCTCAGAATTGGGATTTTGCTTCAGAAATGCGTTACATGGCAGAGTCTAGCACCAAATACATAATATTTCGTGTTTTTAGAGTGCTATTCTCAGTTTTACATACTTTGGAATAAGTTGAAATCACGCTTTTCCGCGCAGATTTTCACAATCAAAAAGTTCCTATTCCTCTCTAGGACATCATGATATGTATGAATCCATCGACAATAACATCATATTTCGTGTTTTCAGAGCGCTATCTGCAGCTATATGAAGTTTGAAATAAGTCAAAATTACCACATTCTGAGCAGTTTCAAAGCATCGCGAATCACATAAATCTATTCAATACAACATAATACGCATGAATTTGTCCTCAAATGCACAAAATTCTGCGTTTCAAGCGATTTATCGGCGTTTTTTTTGTCTCGTTGAGAAATTTTTGATGCTGTAAATCTGCTCAGAATCGAGATTTTGATTCAGAAATGCGTTATATGGCAGAATCTAGCACCAAATACATCATATTTCGTGTTTTTAGAGTGCTATTCTCAGTTTTACAAACTTTGGAATAAGTTGAAATCACGCTCTTCCGCGCAGATTTTCACAATTAAAAAGTTCATATTCCTATCCATGACATCATGATATGTATGAATCCATCGACAAAAACATCATATTCCGTGTTTTCAGATCGCTATCTGCAGTTATATGGAGTTTGAAATAAGTCAAAATTACCTCATTCTGAGCAGTTCAAAGTATCGCAAATCACATAAATCTATCCAGTACAACATAAGACGCATGAATATGTCCTCAAATGCACAAAGTTCTGCGTTTCCAGCGAGTCATCGGCGTTTTTTCTGAGTCTTGTTGAGGAATTTTTGATGCTGTAAATCTGCTCAGAATCGAGATTTTGCTTCTGAAATGCGTTATATGGCAGAATCTAGCACCAAATACATCATATTTCGTGTTTTTAGAGTGCTATTCTCAGTTTTACAAGCTTTGGAATAAGTTGAAATCACGCTTTTCCGCGCAAATTCTCACGATCAAAAAGTTCATATTCCTATCCGGGACATCATGATATGTATGAATCCATCGACAAGAACATCATATTTTGTGTTTGCAGAGCGCTATTTGCAGTTATATGAAGTTTGAAATAAATCAGAATTACCACATTCTGAGCAGTTTCAAAGTATCGCAAATCACATAAATCTATCCAATACAACATAATAGGCATGAATCCGTCCTGAAATGCACAAGATTTTGCGTTTCCAGCGAGTTATCGGCGTTCTTTCTGAGTCTCGTTGAGAAATTTTTGATGCTGTAAATCTGCTCAGAATCGGGATTTTGCTGCAGAAATGCGTTATATGGCAGAATCTAGCACCAACATCATATTTCGTGTTTTTAGAGTGCTATTCTTAGTTTTACAAACTCTGGAATAAGTTGAAATCACGCTTTTCCGCGCAGATTTTCACAATCAAAAAGTTCATATTCCTATCCAGGACATCATGGTATGAATCCATCGACAAAAACATCATATTTCGTGTTTTCAGAGCGCTATCTGCAGTTATATGGAGTTTGAAATAAGTCAAAATTACCACATTCTGAGCAGTTCCAAAGTATCGCAAATCACATAAATCTATCCAATACAACATAATACGCATGAATCCGTCCTCAAATGCACAAAAATTTCGCGTTTCCAGCGAGTTATCGGCGTTCTTCCTGAGTCTCGTTGAGAAATTTTTGATGCTGTATATCTGCTCAGAATCGAGATTTTGCTTCAGAAATGCGTTATATGGCAAAATCTAGCACCAAATACATCATTTTTCGTGTTTCTAGAGTGCTATTTCCAGTTTTGCAATTTTTGGAATAAGTTGAAATCACGCTCTTCCGCGCAAATTTTCCCAATCAAAAAGTTCATATTCCTATCCAGGACATCATGATATGTATGAATTCATCGACAAAAACATCATATTTCGTGTTTTCAGAGCACTATCTGCAGTTATATAAAGTTTGAAATAAGTCAGAATTACCACATTCTGAGCAGTTTCAAAGTATCGCAAATCACATAAATCTATATAATACAACATAATACGCATGAATCCGTCCTCAAATGCACAAAATTTTGCGTTCCCAGCGAGTTATTGGCGTTCTTTCTGAGTCTCGTTGAGAAATTTTTAATGCAATAAATCTGCTCAGAATCAAGATTTTGCTCCAGAAATGCGTTATATGGCGGAATCTAGCACCAAATACATCATATTCCGTATTTTCAGAGTGCTATTCTCAGTATTACAAACTTTGGAATAGGTTGAAATTACGCTTTTCCGCGCACATTTTCACAATCAAAAAGTTCATATTCCCATCCAGGACATCATGATATGTATGAATCCATCGACAAAAACATCATATTTCGTGTTTCCAGAGCGCTATCTGCAGTTAAATGAAGTTTGAAATTAGTCAAAATTACCAAATTCTGAGCAGTTTCAAAGTATCGCAAATCACATGAATCTATCCAATACAACATAATACGCATGAATCCGTCTTGAAATGCACAAAATTTTGCGTTTCCAGCGAGTTATCGGCGTTCTTTCTGAGTCCCGTTGAGAAATTTTCAATGTTGTAAATCTACTCAGAATCAAGATTTTGCTCCAGAAATGGGTTATATGGCAGAATCTAGCACCAAATACATCATATTCCGTGTTTTTAGAGTGCTTTTCTCAGTTTTACAAACTTTGGAATAAGTTGAAATTTCGCTCTTCCGCGCAGATTTTCACAATCAAAAAGTTCATATTTCTGTCCAGGACATCATGATATGTATGAATCCATCGACAAAAACATCATACTTCGTGTTTGCAGAGCGCTATCTGCAGTTATATGAAGTTTGAAATAAATCAGAATTACCACATTCTGAGCAGTTTCAAAGTGTCGCAAATCACATAAATCTATCCAATACAACATAATACGCATGAATCCGTCCTCAAATGCACAAAATTTTGCGTTACCAGCGAGTTATTTGCGTTCTTTCTGAGTCTCGTTGAAAAATTTTTGATGCTGTAAATCTAATTAGAATCCAGATTTTGCTTCAGAAATGCGTTATATGGCAGAATCTAGCACCAAATACATCATATTTTGTGTTTTTAGAGTGCTATTCTCAGTATGACAAACTTTGGAATAGGTTGAAATTACGCTTTTCCGCGCAGATTTTCACAATCAAAAAATCATATTCCTATCCAGGACATCATGATATGTATGAATCTATCGACGAAAACATCATATTTCGTGTTTTCAGAGCGCTTTCTGCAGTTATATGAAGTTTGAAATTAGTCAAAATTACCAAATTCTGAGCAGTTTCGAAATATCGCAAATCACATGAATCTATCCAATACAACATAACACGCATGAATCCGTCCTCAAATGCACAAAATTTTGCGTTTTCAGCGAGTTATCGGCGTTCTTCCTGAATCTTGTTGAGAGATTTTTGATGCTGTAATCTGCTCAGAATCAAAATTTTGCTTCAGAAATGGGTTATATGGCAGAATCTAGCACCAAATACATCATATTTCGTGTTTTTAGAGTGCTTTTCTCAGTTTTACAAACTTTGGAATAGGTTGAAATTACGCTTTTCCGCGCAGATTCTCACGATCAAAAAGTTCATATTCCTATCCGGGACATCATGATATGTATGAATCCATCGAAAAAAACATCATATTTCGTGTTTTCAGAGCAATATCTGCAGTTATATGGAGTTTGAAATAAGTCTAAATTACCACATTCTGAGCAGTTTCAAAGTATCGCAAATCACATAAATCTATCCAATACAACATAATACGAATGAATCCGTCCTCAAATGCACAAAATTGCGCGTTTCCAGCGAGTTATCGGCGTTCTTTCTGAGTCTCGTTGAGAAATTTTTGATGCTGTAAATCTGCTCAGAATCGGGATTTTTCTTCAGAAATGCGTTATATGGCAGAATCTAGCACCAAATACATCATATATCGTGTTTTTAGAGTGCTATTCCCAGTTTTACAAACTTTGGGATAGGTTGGAGTCACGCTTTTCCGCGCAGATTTTCACAATCAAAAAGTTCATATTTTCATCCAGGACATCATAATATGTATGAATCCATCGACTAAAACATCATATTTTGTGTTTTCAGAGCGCTATCTGCAGTTATATGAAGTTTGAAATAAGTCAAAATTACCACATTCTGAGCAGTTTCAAAGTATCACAAATCACATTAATCTATCCAATACAACACAATACACATGAATCCGTCCTCAAATGCACAAAATTTTGCGTTTCCAGCGAGTTATCGGCGTTCTTTCTGAGTCTCGTTGAGAAATTTTTGATGCAATAAATCTGCTCAGAATCGAGATTTTGCCTCAGAAATGCGTTATATGGCAGAATCTAGCACCAAATACATCATATTCCGTGTTTTTAGAGTGCTATTCTCAGTTTTACAAACTTTGGGATAAGTTGAAATCACGCTTTTCCAAGCGGATTTTCACAATCAAAAAGTTCATATTCCTGTCCAGGACATCATGATATGTATGAGTCAATCGACAAAAACATCATATTTCGTGTTTTCAGAGCGCTATCTGCAGTTATATGGAGTTTGAAATAAGTCAAAATTACCACATTCTGAGCAGTTTCAAAGTATGGCAAATCACATAAATCTATCCAATACAACATAATACGCATGAGTCCGTCCTCAAATGCACAAAATTTTGCGTTTCCAATCGAGTTATCGGCGTTCTTCCTGAGTCTCGTTGAGAAATTTTTGATGCTGTATATCTGCTCAGAATCGAGATTTTGCTTCAGAAATGCGTTATATGGCAAAATCTAGCACCAAATACATCATTTTTCGTGTTTCTAGAGTGCTATTTTTAGTTTTACAATTTTTGGAATAAGTTGAAATCACGCTTTTCCGCGCAGATTTTCCCAATCAAAAAGTTCATATTCCTATCCAGGACATCATGATATGTATGAATTCATCGACAAAAACATCATATATCGTGTTTTCAGAGCACTATCTGCAGTTATATGAAGTTTGAAATAAGTCAGAATTACCACATTCTGAGCAGTTTCAAAGTATCGCAAATCACATAAATCTATATAATACAACATAATACGCATGAATCCGTCCTCAAATGCACAAAATTTTGCGTTCCCAGCGAGTTATTGGCGTTCTTTCTGAGTCTCGTTGAGAAATTTTTGATGCAATAAATCTGCTCAGAATCGAGATTTTGCTCCAGAAATGCGTTAAATGGCGGAATCTAGCACCAAATACATCATATTCCGTATTTTCAGAGTGCTATTCTCAGTATTACAAACTTTGGAATAGGTTGAAATTACGCTTTTCCGCGCAGATTTTCACAATCAAAAAGTTCATATTCCTATCCAGGACATCATGATATGTATGAATCCATCGACAAAAACATCATATTTCGTGTTTCCAGAGCGCTATCTGCAGTTATATGAAGTTTGAAATTAGTCAAAATTACCAAATTCTGAGCAGTTTCAAAGTATCGCAAATCACATAAATCTATCCAATACAACATAATACGCATGAATCCGTCCTCAAATGCACAAAATTTCGCGTTTCCAGCGAGTTATCGGCGTTCTTCCTGAGTCTCGTTGAGAAATTTTTGATGCTGTATATCTGCTCAGAATCGAGATTTTGCTTCAGAAATGCGTTATATGGCAAAATCTAGCACCAAATACATCATTTTTCGTGTTTCTAGAGTGCTATTTTCAGTTTTGCAATTTTTGGAATAAGTTGAAATCACGCTCTTCCGCGCAAATTTTCCCAATCAAAAAGTTCATATTCCTATCCAGGACATCATGATATGTATGAATTCATCGACAAAAACATCATATTTCGTGTTTTCAGAGCACTATCTGCAGTTATATAAAGTTTGAAATAAGTCAGAATTACCACATTCTGAGCAGTTTCAAAGTATCGCCAATCACATAAATCTATATAATACAACATAATACGCATGAATCCGTCCTCAAATGCACAAAATTTTGCGTTCCCAGCGAGTTATTGGCGTTCTTTCTGAGTCTCGTTGAGAAATTTTTAATGCAATAAATCTGCTCAGAATCGAGATTTTGCTCCAGAAATGCGTTATATGGCGGAATCTAGCACCAAATACATCATATTCCGTATTTTCAGAGTGCTATTCTCAGTATTACAAACTTTGGAATAGGTTGAAATTACGCTTTTCCGCGCAGATTTTCACAATCAAAAAGTTCATATTCCCATCCAGGACATCATGATATGTATGAATCCATCGACAAAAACATCATATTTCGTGTTTCCAGAGCGCTATCTGCAGTTATATGAAGTTTGAAATTAGTCAAAATTACCAAATTCTGAGCAGTTTCAAAGTATCGCAAATCACATAAATCTATCCAATACAACATAATACGCATGAATCCGTCTTGAAATGCACAAAATTTTGCGTTTCCAGCGAGTTATCGGCGTTCTTTCTGAGTCCCGTTGAGAAATTTTCAATGTTGTAAATCTACTCAGAATCAAGATTTTGCTTCAGAAATGGGTTATATGGCAGAATCTAGCACCAAATACATCATATTCCGTGTTTTTAGAGTGCTTTTCTCAGTTTACAAACTTTGGAATAAGTTGAAATTTCGCTCTTCCGCGCAGATTTTCACAATCAAAAAGTTCATATTCCTGTCCAGGACATCATGATATGTATGAATCCATCGACAAAAACATCATACTTTGTGTTTGCAGAGCGCTATCTGCAGTTATATGAAGTTTGAAATAAATCAGAATTACCACATTCTGAGCAGTTTCAAAGTGTCGCAAATCACATAAATCTATCCAATACAACATAATACGCATGAATCCGTCCTCAAATGCACAAAAATTTTGCGTTACCAGCGAGTTATTTGCGTTCTTTCTGAGTCTCGTTGAAAAATTTTTGATGCTGTAAATCTAATTAGAATCCAGATTTTGCTTCAGAAATGCGTTATATGGCAGAATCTAGCACCAAATACATCATATTTTGTGTTTTCAGAGTGCTATTCTCAGTATGACAAACTTTGGAATAGGTTGAAATTACGCTTTTCCGCGCAGATTTTCACAATCAAAAAAATCATATTCCTATCCAGGACATCATGATATGTATGAATCTATCGACGAAAACATCATATTTCGTGTTTTCAGAGCGCTTTCTGCAGTTATATGAAGTTTGAAATTAGTCAAAATTACCAAATTCTGATCAGTTTCGAAATATCGCAAATCACATGAATCTATCCAATACAACATAACACGCATGAATCCGTCCTCAAATGCACAAAATTTTGCGTTTTCAGCGAGTTATCGGCGTTCTTCCTGAATCTTGTTGAGAGATTTTTTGATGCTGTAATCTGCTCAGAATCAAAATTTTGCTTCAGAAATGGGTTATATGGCAGAATCTAGCACCAAATACATCATATTTCGTGTTTTTAGAGTGCTTTTCTCAGTTTTACAAACTTTGGAATAGGTTGAAATTACGCTTTTCCGCGCAGATTCTCACGATCAAAAAGTTCATATTCCTATCCGGGACATCATGATATGTATGAATCCATCGAAAAAAAACATCATATTTCGTGTTTTCAGAGCAATATCTGCAGTTATATGGAGTTTGAAATAAGTCTAAATTACCACATTCTGAGCAGTTTCAAAGTATCGCAAATCACATAAATCTATCCAATACAACATGATACGCATGAATCCGTCCTCAAATGCACAAAATTGCGCGTTTCCAGCGAGTTATCGGCGTTCTTTCTGAGTCTCGTTGAGAAATTTTTGATGCTGTAAATCTGCTCAGAATCGGGATTTTTCTTCAGAAATGCGTTATATGGCAGAATCTAGCACCAAATACATCATATTTCGTGTTTTTAGAGTGCAATCCCCAGTTTTACAAACTTTGGGATAGGTTGGAGTCACGCTTTTCCGCGCAGATTTTCACAATCAAAAAGTTCATATTTTCATCCAGGACATCATAATATGTATGAATCCATCGACTAAAACATCATATTTTGTGTTTTCAGAGCGCTATCTGCAGTTATATGAAGTTTGAAATAAGTCAAAATTACCACATTCTGAGCAGTTTCAAAGTATCACAAATCACATTAATCTATCCAATACAACACAATACACATAAATCCGTCCTCAAATGCACAAAATTTTGCGTTTCCAGCGAGTTATCGGCGTTCTTTCTGAGTCTCGTTGAGAAATTTTTGATGCAATAAATCTGCTCAGAATCGAGATTTTGCTCCAGAAATGCGTTGAATGGCGGAATCTAG
This sequence comes from Dromius quadrimaculatus, assembly GCA_963989225.1. Classification (NCBI taxonomy): domain Eukaryota; kingdom Metazoa; phylum Arthropoda; class Insecta; order Coleoptera; family Carabidae; genus Dromius; species Dromius quadrimaculatus. Next base: position 13,746 of record CAXDIG010000258.1, on the reverse strand, counting down.
CACCAAATACATCATATTCCGTATTTTCAGAGTGCTATTCTCAGTATTACAAACTTTGGAATAGGTTGAAATTACGCTTTTCCGCGCAGATTTTCACAATCAAAAAGTTCATATTCCTATCCAGGACATCATGATATGTATGAATCCATCGACAAAAACATCATATTTCGTGTTTCCAGAGCGCTATCTGCAGTTATATGAAGTTTGAAATTAGTCAAAATTACCAAATTCTGAGCAGTTTCAAAGTATCGCAAATCACATAAATCTATCCAATACAACATAATACGTAGAATCCGTCCTCAAATGCACAAAATTTTGCGTTCCCAGCGAGTTATTGGCGTTCTTTCTGAGTCTCGTTGAGAAATTTTTGATGCAATAAATCTGCTCAGAATCGAGATTTTGCTCCAGAAATGCGTTAAATGGCGGAATCTAGCACCAAATACATCATATTCCGTATTTTCAGAGTGCTATTCTCAGTATTACAAACTTTGGAATAGGTTGAAATTACGCTTTTCCGCGCAGATTTTCACAATCAAAAAGTTCATATTCCTATCCAGGACATCATGATATGTATGAATCCATCGACAAAAACATCATATTTCGTGTTTCCAGAGCGCTATCTGCAGTTATATGAAGTTTGAAATTAGTCAAAATTACCAAATTCTGAGCAGTTTCAAAGTATCGCAAATCACATAAATCTATCCAATACAACATAATACGCATGAATCCGTCTTGAGATGCACAAAATTTTGCGTTTCCAGCGAGTTATCGGCGTTCTTTCTGAGTCCCGTTGAGAAATTTTCAATGTTGCAAATCTACTCAGAATCAAGATTTTGCTTCAGAAATGGGTTATATGGCAGAATCTAGCACCAAATACATCATATTCCGTGTTTTTAGAGTGCTTTTCTCAGTTTTACAAACTTTGGAATAAGTTGAAATTTCGCTCTTCCGCGCAGATTTTCACAATCAAAAAGTTCATATTCCTGTCCAGGACATCATGATATGTACGAATCCATCGACAAAAGCATCATACTTCGTGTGTGCAGAGCGCTATCTGCAGTTATATGAAGTTTGAAATAAATCAGAATTACCACATTCTGAGCAGTTTCAAAGTGTCGCAAATCACATAAATCTATCCAATACAACATAATACGCATGAATTCGTCCTCAAATGCACAAAATTTTGCGTTTCCAGCGAGTTATTTGCGTTCTTTCTGAGTCTCGTTGAGAAATTTTTGATGCTGTAAATCTAATTAGAATCGAGATTTTGCTTCAGAAATGCGTTATATGGCAGAATCTAGCACCAAATACATCATATTTTGTGTTTTCAGAGTGCTATTCTCAGTATGACAAATTTTGGAATAGGTTGAAATTACGCTTTTCCGCGCAGATTTTCACAATCAAAAAAATCATATTCCTATCCAGGACATCATGATATGTATGAATCTATCGACGAAAACATCATATTTCGTGTTTTCAGAGCGCTTTCTGCAGTTATATGAAGTTTGAAATTAGTCAAAATTACCAAATTCTGAGCAGTTTCGAAATATCGCAAATCACATGAATCTATCCAATACAACATAACACGCATGAATCCGTCCTCAAATGCACAAAATTTTGCGTTTTCAGCGAGTTATCGGCGTTCTTCCTGAATCTTGTTGAGAGATTTTTGATGCTGTTAATCTGCTCAGAATCAAAATTTTGCTTCAGAAATGGGTTATATGGCAGAATCTAGCACCAAATACATCATATTTCGTGTTTTTAGAGTGCTTTTCTCAGTTTTACAAACTTTGGAATAGGTTGAAATTACGCTTTTCCGCGCAGATTTTCACAATCAAAAAGTTCATATTCCTATCCAGGACATCATGATATGTATGAATCCATCGACAAAAACATCATATCTCGTGTTTTCAGAGCGCTATCTGCAGTTATATGAAGTTTGAAATAAGTCAAAACCACCACATTCTGAGCAGTTTCAAAGTATCGCGAATCACATAAATCTATCCGATACAACATAATACGCATGAATCCGTCCTCTAATGCACAAAATTTTGCGTCTCCAGCGAGTTATCGGCGTTCTTTCTGAGTCTCGTGAGAAATTTTTGATGCTGTAAATCTGCTCAGAATCGAGATTTTGCTGCAGAAATGCAATATATGGCAGAATCTAACACCAAATACATCATATTTCGTGTTTTTAGAGTGCTATTCTCAGTTTTACAAACTTTGGAATAAGTTGAAATCACGCTTTTTCGCGCGGATTTTTACAATCAAAAAGTTCATACTCCTATCCAGGATATCATGATATGTATAAGTCCGTCGACAAAAACATCATATTTCGTGATTTCAGAGCGCTATCTGCAGTTATATGAAGTTTGAAATAAGTCAAAAAAACCACATTCTGAGCAGTTTCAAAATATCTCAAATCACATAAATTCATCCAATACAACATAATACGCATGAATCCGTCCTCAAATGCACAAAATTCTGCGTTTCCAGCGAGTCATCGGCGTCTTTTCTGAGTCTCGTTGAGGAATTTTTGATGCTGTAAATCTGCTCAGAATCGGGATTTTGCTTCAGAAATGCGTTATATGGCAGAATCTAGCACCAAATACATCATATTTCGTGTTTTTAGAGTGCTATTCTCAGTTTTTACAAACTTTAGAATAAGTTGAAATCACGCTTTTCCGCGCAGATTTTTACAATCAAAAAGTTCATATTCCTATCCAGGACATAATGATATGTATGAATCCATCGACAAAAACATCATATTCCGTGTTTTCAGAGCGCTATCTGCAGTTATATGAAGTTTGAAATAAGTCAAAATTACCACATTCTGAGCAGTTTCAAAGTATCGCAAATCACATAAATCTATCCAGTACAACATAAGACGCAAGAATCCGTCCTCAAATGCACAAAATTCTGCGTCTCCAGCGAGTCATCGGCGTTTTTTCTGAGTCTTGTTGAGGAATTTTTGATGCTGTAAATCTGCTCAGAATCGAGATTTTGCTTCTAAAATGCGTTATATGGCAGAATCTAGCACCAAATACATCATATTTCGTGTTTTTAGAGTGCTATTCTCAGTTTTACAAGCTTTGAAATAAGTTGAAATCACGCTTTTCCGCGCAGATTCTCACGATCAAAAAGTTCATATTCCTATCCGGGACATCATGATATGTATGAATCCATCGACAAAAACATCATATTTCGTGTTTTCAGAGCGCTATCTGCAGTTATATGAAGTTTGAAATAAATCAAATTTACCACATTCTGAGCAGTTTCAAAGTATCGCAAATCACATGAATCCATCCAATACAACATAATACGCATGATTCCGTCCTCAAATGCACAAAATTTTGCGTTTGCAGCGAGTTATCGGCGTTCTTTCTGAGTCTCGCTGAGAAATTCTTGATGCTGTTAATCTGCTCAGAATCATGATTTTGCTTCAGAAATGGGTTGTATGGCAGAATCCAGCACCAAATACATCATATTCCGTGTTTTTAGAGTGCTATTCTCAGTTTTACAAACTTTGGAATAAGTTGGAATCACGATTTTCCACGCAGATTTTCACAATCAAAAAGTTCATATTCCTGTCCAGGACATCATGATATGTATGAATCCATCGACAAAAACATCATATTTTCGTGTTTTCAGAGCTGTATCTGCAGTTATATGAAGTTTGAAATAAGTCTAAATTACCACATTCTGAGCAGTTTTGAAGTATCGCAAATCACATAAATCTATCCAATACAACATAATACGCATGAATCCGTCCTCAAATGCACAAAATTTTGCTTTTCCAGCGAGTTATCGGCGTTCTTTCTGAGTCTCGTTGAGAAATTTTTGATGCTGTAAATCTGCTCAGAATCGAGATTTTGCTGCAGAAATGCGTTATATGGCAGAATCTAGCACCAAATACGTCATATATCGTGTTTTTAGAGTGCTATTCTTACTTTTACAATCTCTGGAATAAGTTGAAATCACGCTTTTCCGCGCAGATTTCCACAATCAAAAAGTTCATATTCCTATCCAGGACATCATGATATGTATGAATCCATCGACAAAAACGATCATATTCCGTGTTTCCAGAGCGCTATCTGCAGTTATATGGAGTTTGAAATAAGTCAAAATTACCACATTCTGAGCAGTTTCAAAGTATCACAAATCACATAAATCTATCCAATACAACATAATACGCATGAATCCGTCCTCAAATGCACAAAATTTTGTGTTTCCAGCGAGTTATCGGCGTTCTTTCTGAGTCTCGTTGAGAAATTTTTGATGCTGTAAATCTGCTCAGAATCGGGATTTTGCTGCAGAAATGCGTTATATGGCAGAATCTAGCACCAACATCATATTTCGTGTTTTTAGAGTGCTATTCTTAGTTTTACAAACTCTGGAATAAGTTGAAATCACGCTTTTCCGCGCAGATTTCCACAATCAAAAAGTTCATATTCCTATCCAGGACATCATGGTATGAATCCATCGACAAGAACATCATATTTCGTGTTTTCAGAGCGCTATCTGCAGTTATATGGAGTTTGAAATAAGTCAAAATTACCACATTCTGAGCAGTTTCAAAGTATCGCAAATCACATAAATCTATCCAATACAACATAATACGCATGAATCCGTCCTCAAATGCACAAAATTGCGCGTTTCCAGCGAGTTATCGGCGTTCTTTCTGAGTCTCGTTGAGAAATTTTTGATGCTGTAAATCTGCTCAGAATCGGGATTTTTCTTCAGAAATGCGTTATATGGCAGAATCTAGCACCAAATACATCATATTTCGTGTTTTTAGAGTGCTATTCTCAGTTTTACAAACTTTGGGATAGGTTGGAGTCACGCTTTTCCGCGCAGATTTTCACAATCAAAAAGTTCATATTTTTATCCAGGACATCATAATATGTATGAATCTATCGACTAAAACATCATATTTTGTGTTTTCAGAGCGCTATCTGCAGTTATATGAAGTTTGAAATAAGTCAAAATTACCACATTCTGAGCAGTTTCAAAGTATCACAAATCACATTAATCTATCCAATACAACACAATACACATAAATCCGTCCTCAAATGCACAAAATTTTGCGTTTCCAGCGAGTTATCGGCGTTCTTTCTGAGTCTCGTTGAGAAATTTTTGATGCAATAAATCTGCTCAGAATCGAGATTTTGCCTCAGAAATGCGTTATATGGCAGAATCTAGCACCAAATACATCATATTTCGTGTTTTTAGAGTGCTATTCTCAGTTTTACAAACTTTGGAATAAGTTGAAATCACGCTTTTCCGAGCGGATTTTCACAATCAAGAAGTTTATATTCCTGTCCAGGACATCATTATATGTATGAGTCGATCGACAAAAACATCATATTTCGTGTTTTCAGAGCGCTATCTGCAGTTATATGGAGTTTGAAATAAGTCAAAATTACCACATTCTGAGCAGTTTCAAAGTATGGCAAATCACATTAATCTATCCAATACAACATAATACGCATGAATCCGTCCTCAAATGCACAAAATTCTGCGTTTTTAGCGAGTCATCGGCGTTTTTTCTGAGTCTCGTTGAGAAATTTTGGATGCATTAAATCTGCTCAGAATCGAGATTTTGCTTCAGAAATGCGTTATATGGCAGACTCTAGCACCAAATACATCATATTTCGTGTTTTTAGAGTGCTATTCTCAGTATGACAAACTTTGGAATAGGTTGAAATTACGCTTTTCCGCGCAGATTTTCACAATCAGAAAGTTCATATTCCTATCCAGGACATCATGATATGTATGAATCCATCGACGAAAACATCATATTTTGTGTTTTCAGAGCGCTATTTGCAGTTATATGAAGTTTGAAATTAGTCAAAATTACCAAATTCTGAGCAGTTTCAGAATATCGCAAATCACATGAATCTATCCAATACAACATAATACGCATGAATCCGTTCTCAAATGCACAAAATTTTGCGTTTTCAGCGAGTTATCGGCGTTCATCCTGAGTCTTGTTGAGAGATTTTTGATGCTGTTAATCTGCTCAGAATCAAGATTTTGCTTCAGAAATGGATTATATGGCAGAATCTAGCACCAAATACATCATATTCCGTGTTTTTAGAGTGCTATTCCCAGTTTTACAAACTTTGGAATAAGTTGGAATCACGATTTTCCACGCAGATTTTCACAATCAAAAAGTTCATAATTCTATCCAGGACATCATAATATGTATGAATCCATCGACAAAAACATCATATTTCGTGTTTTCAGAGCGCTATCTGCAGTTATATGAAGTTTGAAATAAGTCAAAATTACCACATTCTGAGCAGTTTCAAAGTATCGCAAATCACATAAATCTATCCAATACAAAATAATACGCATGGATTCGTCCTGAAATGCACAAAATTTTGCGTTTCCAGCGAGTTATCGGCGTTCTTTCTGAGTCTCGTTGAGAAATTTATGATGCTGTAAATCTGATTAGAATCGAGATTCTGCTTCAGAAATGCGTTATATGGCAGAATCTAGCACCAAATACATCATATTTCGTGTTTTTCGAGTGCTATTCTCAGTATGACAAACTTTGGAATAGGTTGAAATTACGCTTTTCCGCGCAGATTTTCACAATCAAAAAGTTCATATTCCTATCAAGGACATCATGATATGTATGAATCCATCGACGAAAACATCATATTTCGTGTTTTCAGAGCGCTATCTGCAGTTATATGGAGTTTGAAATTAGTCAAAATTACCACATTCTTAGCAGTTTCAAAGTATCGCAAATCACATAAATCTATCCAATACAACATAATACGCATGAATCCGTCCTCAAATGCACAAAATTTCAAGTTTCCAGCGAGTTATCGGCGTTCTTCCTGAGTCTCGTTGAGAAATCTTTGATGCTGTAAATCTGATTAGTATCGAGATTTTGCTTCAGAAGTGGGTTATTTGGCTAAATCTAGCACCAAATACATCATATTCCGTGTTTTCAGAGTGCTATTCTCAGTTTTTCAAACTTTGGAATAAGTTGGAATCACGCTTTTCCGCGCGGATTCTCACAATCAAAAAGTTCATATTCCTATCCAGGACATCATGATATGTATGAATCCATCGACAAAAACATCATATTCCGTGTTTTTAGAGTGCTTTTCTCAGTTTTACAAACTTTGGAATATGTTGAAATCGCGCTCTTCCGCGCAGATTTTCACAATCAAAAAGTTCATATTCCTATCCAGGACATCATGATATGTATGAATCCATCGACAAAAACATCATATTTCGTGTTTGCAGAGCGCCATCTGCAGTTATATGAAGTTTGAAATAAATCAGAATTACCACATTCTGAGCAGTTTCAAAGTATCGCAAATCTCATAAATCTATCCAATACAACATAATACGCATGAATCCGTCCTAAAATGCACAAAATTTTGCGTTTCCAGCGAGTTATCGGCGTTCTTTCTGAGTCTCGTTGAGAGATTTTTGATGCTGTAAATCTAATTAGAATCGAGATTTTGCTTCAGAAATGCGTTATATGGCAGAATCTAGCACCAAATACATCATATTTCGTGTTTTTAGAGTGCTATTCTCAGTATGACAAACTTTGGAATAGGTTGAAATTACGCCTTTCCGCGCAGATTTTCACAATCAAAAAAATCATATTCCTATCCAGGACATCATGATATGTATGAATCTATCGACGAAAACATCATATTTCGTGTTTTCAGAGCGCTTTCTGCAGTTATATGAAGTTTGAAATTAGTCAGAATTACCAAATTCTGAGCAGTTTCAAAATATCGCAAATCACATGAATCTATCCAATACAACATAACACGCATGAATCCGTCCTCAGATGCACAAAATTTTGCGTTTTCAGCGAGTTATCGGCGTTCTTCCTGAGTCTTGTTGAGAGATTTTTGATGCTGTTAATCTGCTCAGAATCAAGATTTTGCTTCAGAAATGGGTTATATGGCAGAATCTAGCACCAAATACATCATATTCCATGTTTTTGGAGTGCTTTTCTCAGTTTTACAAACTTTGGAATAAGTTGAAATCACGCTTTTCCGCGCAGATTCTCACAATCAAAAAGTTCATATTCCTATCCAGGACATCATGATATGTATGAATCCATCGACAAAAACATCATATCTCGTGTTTTCAAAGCGCTATCTGCAGTTATATGAAGTTTGAAATAAGTCAAAACCACCACATTCTGAGCAGTTTCAAAGTATCGCAAATCACATAAATCTATCCAATACAACATAATACGCATGAATCCGTCCTCTAATGCACAAAATTTTGCGTTTCCAGCGAGTTATCGGCGTTCTTTCTGAGTCTCGTTGAGAAATTTGTGATGCTGTAAATCTGCTCAGAATCGAGATTTTGCTGCAGAAATGCAATATATGGCAGAATCTAACACCAAATACATCATAATTCGTGTTTTTAGAGTGCTATTCTCAGTTTTACAAACTTTGGAATAAGCTGAATTCACGCTTTTCCGCGCGGATTTTCACAATCAAAAAGTTCATATTCCTATCCAGGACATCATGATATGTATAAGTCCGTCGACAAAAACATCATATTTCGTGTTTTCAGAGCGCTATCTGCAGTTATATGAAGTTTGAAATAAGTCAAAAAAACCACATTCTGAGCAGTTTCAAAGTATCGCAAATCACATAAATCTATCCAATACAACATAATACGCATGAATCCGTCCTCAAATGCACAAAATTCTGCGTTTCCAGCGAGTTATCGGCGTTCTTTCTGAATCTCGTTGAGAAATTTTTGATGCTGTAAATCTGATTAGAATCGAGATTTTGCTTCAGAAGTGCGTTATATGGCAAAATCTAGCACCAAATACATCATATTCCGTGTTTTCAGAGTGCTATTCTCAGTATTACAAACTTTGGAATAGGTTGGAATTACGCTTTTCCGCGCAGATTTTCACAATCAAAAAGTTTATATTCCTATCCAGGACATCATGATATGTATGAATCCATCGACAAAAACATCATATTTCGTATTTCCAGAGCGCTATCTGCAGTTATATGAAGTTTGAAATTAGTCAAAATTACCAAATTCTGAGCAGTTTCAAAGTATCGCGAATCACATAAATCTATCCAATACAACATAATACGCATGAATCCGTCCTCTAATGCACAAAATTTTGCGTTTCCAGCGAGTTATCGGCGTTCTTTCTGAGTGCCGTTGAGAAATTTTCAATGTTGTAAATCTGCTCAGAATCAAGATTTTGCTTCAGAAATGGGTTATATGGCAGAATCTAGCACCAAATACATCATATTACGTGTTTTTAGAGTGCTTTTCTCAGTTTTACGACCTTTGGAATAAGTTGAAATCGCGCTCTTCCGCGCAGATTTTCACAATCAAAAAGTTCATATTCCTATCCAGGACATCATGATATGTATGAATCCATCGACAAAAACATCATTTTTTGTGTTTGCAGAGCGCTATCTGCAGTTATATGAAGTTTGAAATAAATCAGAATTACCACATTCTGAGCAGTTTCAAAGTATCGCAAATCACATAAATCTATCCAATACAACATAATACGCATGAATCCGTCCTCAAATGCACAAAATTTTGCGTTTCCAGCGAGTCATCGGCGTTTTTTCTGTCTCGTTGAGAAATTTCTGATGCTGTAAATCTGCTCAGAGTCTAGATTCTGCTTCAGAAATGCGTTATATGGCAGAATCTAGAACCAAATACATCATATTTCGTGTTTTTAGAGTGCTATTCTCAGTTTTACAATCTTTGGAATATGTTGAAATCAAGCTTTTCCGCGCAGATTTTCACAATCAAAAAGTTCATATTCCTATCCAGGACATCATGATATGTATGAATCCATCGAGAAAAATATCATATTTCGTGTTTTCAGAGCGCTATCTGCAGTTATATGAAGTTTGAAATAAGTCAAAATTACCACATTCTGAGCAGTTTCAAAGTATCGCAAATCACATAAATCTATCCAATACAATATAATACGCAAGAATCCGTCCTCAAATGCACAAAATTTTGCGTTTCCAGCGAGTTATCGGCGTTTTTCCTGGGTCTCGTTGAGATATTTTGATGCTGTAAATCTGCTCAGAATCGAGATTTTGCGACAAAAATGCATTATATGGCAAAATCTAGCACCAAATACATCATATTCCGTGTTTTTAGTGTGCTATTGTCGGTTCTACAAACTCTGGAATAAGTTGAAATCACGCTTTTCCGCGCAGATTTTCACAATCAAAAAGTTCATATTCCTATCCACGACATCATGTTATGTATGAATCCATCGACAAAACATCATATTCCGTGTTTTCAGAGCGCTATCTGCAGTTATATGAAGTTTGAAAAAAGTCAAAATTACTGAGCAGTTTCAAAGTATCGCTAATCACATAAATCTATCCAGTACAACATAATACGCATGAATCCGTCCTCCAATGCACAAAATTTTGCGTTTCCAGCGAGTTATCGGCGTTTTTTCTGAGTCTCGTTGAGAAATTTTTGATGCTGTAAATCTGCCCAGAATCGAGATTTTGCTTCAGGAATGCGTTATATGGCAGAATCTAGCACCATATACATCATATTTTGTGTTTTTAGAGTGCTATTCTCAGTTTTACAAACCTCGGAATAAGTTGAAATCACGCTTTTCTGCGCAGATTTTCACAATCAAGAAGCCCATATTCCTATCAAGGACATCATAATATGTATGAATCCATCGACAAAAACATCATATTTCTTGTTTTCAGAGCGCTATCTGCAGTTATATGAAGTTTGAAAAAAGTCAAAATTACTGAGCAGTTTCAAAGTATCGCTAATCACATAAATCTATCCAGTACAACATAATACGCATGAATCCGTCCTCCAATGCACAAAATTTTGCGTTCCAGCGAGTTATCGGCGTTTTTTCTGAGTCTCGTTGAGAAATTTTTGATGCTGTAAATCTGCCCAGAATCAAGATTTTGCTTCAGGAATGCGTTATATGGCAGAATCTAGCACCATATACATCATATTTTGTGTTTTTAGAGTGCTATTCTCAGTTTTACAAACCTCGGAATAAGTTGAAATCACGCTTTCCTGCGCAGATTTTCACAATCAAGAAGCCCATATTCCTATCAAGGACATCATAATATGTATGAATCCATCGACAAAAACATCATATTTCTTGTTTTCAGAGCGCTATCTACAGTTATATGAGGTTTGAAATAAGTCAAAATTACCACATTCTGAGCAGTTTCAAAATATCGCGAATCACATAAATGTATCCAATACAACATGATACGCATGAATCCGTCCTCAAATGCTCATAATTTCGCGTTTCCAGCGAGTTATCGTTATTCTTTCTGAGTCTCGTTGAGAAACTTTTGATGCTGTAAATCTGCTCAGAATCGAGGTTTTGCTTCAGAAATGTGTTATATGGCAGAATCTAGCACCAAATACATCATATTTTGTGTTTTAAGAGTGCTATTCTCAGTATTACAAACATTGGAATAAGTAGAAATCACGCTTTTCCGCGCAGATTTTCACAATCAAGAAGTTCATATTCCTATCCAGGACATCATAATATGTTTGAATCTATCGACAAAAACATCCTATTTCGTGTTTTCAGAGCGCTATCTGCAGTTATATGAAGTTTGAAATAAATCAAAATTACCACATTCTGAGCGGATTCAAAGTATCGCAAATCACATAAATCTATCCAATACAACATAATACGCATGAATCCGTCCTTAAATGCACAAAATTTTGCGTTCTCAGCGAGTTTTCGGCGTTCTTTCTGAGTCTCGTTGATAAATTTTTGATGCTGTAAATCTGCTCAGAATTGGGATTTTGCTTCAGAAATGCGTTACATGGCAGAGTCTAGCACCAAATACATAATATTTCGTGTTTTTAGAGTGCTATTCTCAGTTTTACATACTTTGGAATAAGTTGGAATCACGCTTTGCCGCGCAGATTTTCACAATCAAAAAGTTCCTATTCCTTTCTAGGACATCATGATATGTATGAATCCATCGACAATAACATCATATTTCGTGTTTTCAGAGCGCTATCTGCAGCTATATGAAGTTTGAAATAAGTCAAAATTACCACATTCTGAGCAGTTTCAAAGCATCGCAAATCACATAAATCTATTCAATACAACATAATACGCATGAATTTGTCCTCAAATGCACAAAATTCTGCGTTTCAAGCGATTTATCGGCGTTTTTTTTGTCTCGTTGAGAAATTTTTGATGCTGTAAATCTGCTCAGAATCGAGATTTTGATTCAGAAATGCGTTATATGGCAGAATCTAGCACCAAATACATCATATTTCGTGTTTTTAGAGTGCTATTCTCAGTTTTACAAACTTTGGAATAAGTTGAAATCACGCTTCTACGCGCAGATTTCCATAATCAAAAAGTTCATATTCCTAGCCAGGACATCATGATATGTAGGAATCCATCGACAAAAACATCATATTTCGTGTTTTCAGAGCGCTATCTGCAGTTATATGATGTTTGAAATAAGTCAAAATTACCACATTCTGAGCAGTTTCAAAGTATCGCAAATCACATAAATCTATCAAATACAACATAATACGCATGAATTTGTCCTCAAATGCACAAAATTCTGCGTTTCAAGCGATTTATCGGCGGTTTTTTTTTGTCTCGTTGAGAAATTTTTTGATGCTGTTAATCTGCTCAGAATCGAGATTTTGCTTCAGAAATGCGTTATATGGCAGAATCTAGCACCAAATACATCATATTTTGTGTTTTTAGAGTGCTATTCTCAGTTTTACAAACTTTGGAATAAGTTGAAATCATGCTTTTCCGCGCAGATTTCCATAATCAAAAAGTTCATATTCCTAGCCAGGACATCATGATATGTATGAATCCATCGACAAAAACATCATATTTCGTGTTTTCAGAGCGCTTTCTGCAGTTATATGAAGTTTGAAATAAATCAAAATTACCACATTCTGAGCAGTTTCAAAGTATCGCAAATCACATAAATCTATCCAATACAACATAATACGCATGAATCCGTCCTCAAATGCACATAATTTCGCGTTTCCAGCGAGTTATTGGCGTTCTTTCTGAGTCTCGTTGAGAATTTTTTGATGCTGTTAATCTGCTCAGAATCGAGGTTTTGCTTCAGAAATGCGTTATATGGCAGAGTCTAGCAACAAATACATCATATTTCGTGTTTTTAGAGTGCTATTCCCAGTTTTACAATTCTTGGAATAAGTTGGAATCACGCTTTTCCGCGCAGATTTTCACGATCAAAAAAATCATATTCCTATCCAGGACATCATAATATGTTTGAATCCATCGACAAAAACATCATATTGCGTGTTTTCAGAGCGCTATCTGCAGTTATATGAAGTTTGAAATAAGTCAAAATTACCACATTCTGAGCAGTTTCAAAGTATCGCAAATCACATAAATCTATCAAATACAACATAATACGCATGAATTTGTCCTCAAATGCACAAAATTCTGCGTTTCAAGCGATTTATCGGCGGTTTTTTTTTTGTCTCGTTGAGAAATTTTTGATGCTGTTAATCTGCTCAGAATCAAGATTTTGCTTCAGAAATGCGTTATATGGCAGAATCTAGCACCAAATACATCATATTTTGTGTTTTTAGAGTGCTATTCTCAGTTTTACAAACTTTGGAATAAGTTGAAATCACGCATTTCCGCGCAGATTTCCACAACCAAAAAGTTCATATTCCTATCCAGGACATCATGTTATGTATGAATCCATCGACAAAAACATCATATTT
>CAXDIG010000257.1:0-13000 GCA_963989225.1 Dromius quadrimaculatus | reverse complement strand
AAATACATCATATTTTGTGTTTTTAGAAGGCTATTTGCAGTTTTACAGACTTTGGAATAGGTCGAAATCACGCTTTTCCGCGCAGATTTTTACAATCAAAAAGTTCATATTTCTATTGAGGACCTCATAATATGTATGAATCTATTGACAAAAACATCATATTTCGTGTTTTCAGAGCGCTATCTGCAGTTATATGAAGTTTGAAATAATTCAAAATTACCACATTCTCAGCGGTTTCAAAGTATCGCAAATAACATAAATCTATCCAATACAACATAGTACGCATGAATCTGTCCTCAAATGCACAAAACTTTGCGTTTCCAGCGAGTTATAAGCGTTTTTTCTGAGTTTCGTTGAGAAATTTTTGATTCTGTAAATCTGCTCAGAAGCAAGATTTTGCTTCAGAAATGCGTTATATGGCAGAATCTTGCACCAAATACATAATATTTCGTGTTTTTAGAGTGCTATTCGCAGTTTTACAAACCTTGGAATAAGTCGGAATCACGCTTTTCCGGGCAGATTTTTACAATCAAAAAGTTCAAATTTCTATTCAGGAACTCATAATATGTATGAATCCATCAACAAAAACATTATATCTTGTGTTTTCAGAGCGCTATCTGCAGTTATATGAAGTTTGGAATAAGTCAAAATTACCACATTCTGAGCAGTTTCAAAGTATCGCAAATCACATAAATCTATGCAATACAACATAATAGGCATTGATTCGTCCTCAAATGCACAAAATTTTGCGTTTCCAGCAAGTTATCGGCGTTTTTTCTGAGTCTCGTTGAGAAAATTTTGACTCTATAAATCTGCTCAGAAGCAAGATTTTGCTTCAAATGTGCGTTATATGGCAGAATCTAGCACCATATACATCATATTTCGTGTTTTTAGAGTGCTATTTGCAGCTTTACAAACTTTGGAAGAAGTCGAAATCACGCTTTCCCGCGCAGATTTTCACAATCAAAAAGTCAATATTCCTATTCAAGACCTCATAATATGTATGAATCTATTGACAAAACATCATATTTCGTGTTTTCAGAGCGCTATCCGCAGTTATATGAAGTTTGAAATGAGTCAAAATTACCACATTCTGAGCAGTTTCAAAGTATCGCAAATCACATAAATCTATCCAATACAACAAAAAACGCATGAATCCGTCCTCAAATGCACAGAATTGTGCGTTTCCAGCAAGTTATCGGCGTTTTTTCTGAGTCTCGTTGAGAAATTTTTGACTCTGTTAATCAGCTCAGAAGTAAGATTTTGCTTCGAAAGTGCGTTATCTGGCAGAACCTAGCACCAAATACATCATATTTCGTGTTTTTAGACTGCTATTTGCAGTTTTACAAACTTTGGAATAAGTCGAAATCACGCTTTTCCGCGCGAATTTTCACAATCAAAAATTCCATATTCCTATTCAGGACCTCATAATATGTATGAATCTATTGACAAAAACATTATATCTCGTATTTTCAAAGCGCTATCTGCAGTTATATGAAGTTTGAAATAAGTCAAAATTACCACATTCTGAGCAGTTTCAAAGTATCGCAAATCACATAAATCTATCCGGTACAACAAAAAAACGCATGAATCCGTCCTCAAATGCACAAAATTTTGCGTTTCCAGCAAGTTATCGGCGTTTTTTCTGAGTCTCGTTGAGAAATTTTTGACTCTGTAAATCTGCTCAGAAGCAAGATTTTGCTTCAAAAGTGCGTTATCTGGCAGAATCTGGCATCATCATATTTCTTGTTTTTAGAGTGCTATTTGCAGTTTTACAAACTTTGGAATAAGTCGAAATCACGCTTTTCCGCGCAGATTTTCACAATAAAAAAATTCATATTCCTATACAGGACCTCATAATATGTATGAATCTATTAACAAAAACATCATATTTTGTGTTTTCAGAGCGCTATCTGCAGTTATATGAAGTTTGAAATAATTCAAAATTACTACTTTCTGAGCAGTTTCAAAGTATCGCAAATCACATAAATCTATCCAATACAACATAAAACGCATGAATCGGTCCTCAAATGCACAAAACATTACATCTCGTGTTTTCAGAGCGCTATCTGCAGTTATATGAAGTTTAAAATAAGTCAAAATTAACACATTCTGAGCAGTTCCAAAGTATCGCATATCACATAAATCTATCAAATACAACATAATACGCACGGGTCCGTCCTCAAATGCACAAAATTTTGCATTTCCAGCAAGTTATCGGTGTTTTTTCTGAGTCTTGTTGAGAAATTTTTCACTCTGTAAATCTGCTCAAAAGCAAGATTTTGCTTTAAAAGTGCGTTATCTGGCAGAATCTAGCACCAAATACATCATATTTCGTGTTTTTAGAGTGCTATCTGCAGTTTTACAAACTTTGGAATAAGTCGAAATCACGCCTTTCCGCGCAGAATTTCACAATCAAAAAGTTCATATTCCTATTCAAGACTTCATGATATGTATGAATCTATCAACAAAAACATCATATTTTGTGTTTTCAGAGCGCTATCTTCAGTTATATGAAGTTTGAAATAAGTAAAAATTACCACATTCTGAGCAGTTTCAAAGTATCGCAAATCACATAAATCTATCCAACACAACATAATACGCATGAATCCGTCCTCAAATGCACAAAATTTTGCGTTTCCAGCAAGTTATCGGCGCTTTTTCTGGGTCTCGTTGAGAAATTTTTGGCTCTGTAAATCTGCTCAGAAGCAAGATTTTGCTTCAAAAGTGCGTTATATAGCAGAATCTTGCACCAAATACATCATATTTCGTGTTTTAAGAGTTCTATTTGCAGTTTTACAAACTTTGGAATAAGTCGAAATCACGCTTTTTCGCGCAGATTTTCACAATCAAAAAGTTTTTTATTCCTATTCAGGACCTCATAATATGTATGAATCTATTGATAAAAACATCATATTTCGTGTTTTCCAAGCGCTATCTGCGGTTATATGAAGTTTGAAATAAGTCAAAATTACCACATTCTGAGCAGTTTCAAAGTATCGCAAATCAAATAAATCTAACCAATACAACAAAATACGCATGAATCCGTCCTCAAATGCACAAAATTTTGCGTTTCCAGCAGGTCATCGGCGTTTTTTCCTGAGTCTCGTTGAGAAATTTTTGCCTCTATAAATCTGCTCAGAAGCAAGATTTTGCTTCAAATGTGCGTTATATGGCAGAATCTAGCACCAAATACATCATATTCCGTGTTTTTAGATTGCTGTTTGCAGTTTTACAAAATTTAGAATAAGTCGGAATTCACGCTTTTCCCCGCAGATTTTCACAATCAAAAAGTTCATATTTCTATTCGGGACCTCATAATATGTATGAATTCATTGACAAAAACATCATATTTTGTGTGTTTCAGAGCGCTATCTGCAGTTATATGAAGTTTGAAATAAGTCAAAATTACCACATTCTGAGCAGTTTCAAAGTATCGCAAATAACATAGATCTATCCCAATACAACATAATACGCATGGATCCGTCCTCAAATGCACTAAATTTTGCGTTTCCAGCAAGTTATCGGTGTTTTTACTGAGTCTCGTTGAGAAATTTTTGACTTTGTGAATCTGCTCAGAAGTAAGATTTCGCTTCAAAAGTGCGTTATATGGCAGAATCTACCCCTAAATACATCATATTTTGTGTTTTCAGAGTGCTATTTGCAGTTTTACAAACTTTGGAATAAGTCGAAATCACGCTTTTCTGCGCAAATCTTCACAATCAAAAAGTTCATATTCCTATTCAGGACCTCATAATATGTATGAATCTATTGACAAAAACATTATATCTCGTGTTTTCAGAGCGCTATTTGCAGCTATATAGAGTTTGAAATAAGTCAAAATTAACACATTCTAAGCAGTTTGAAAGTATCGCATATCACATAAATCTATCAAATACAACATAATACGCATGAATCCGTCCTCAAATGCACAAAATTTTGCGTTTCCAGCAAGTTATCGGCGTTTTTTCTGAGTCTCGTTGAGAAATTTCTGACTCTGTAAATCTGCTCAGAAGCAAGATTTTGCTCCAAAAGTGCGTTATCTGGCAGAATCTAGCACCAAATACATCATATTTCGTGTTTTTAGAGTGCTATCTGCAGTTTTACAAACATTGGAATAAGTCGAAATCACGCTTTTCCGCGCAGATTTTCACAATCAAAAAGTTCATATTCCTAGTCAGGACCTCATAATATGTATGAATCTATCAACAAATACATCATATATTGTGTTTTCAGAGCGCTATCTTCAGTTATATGAAGTTTGAAATAAGTCAAAATTACCACATTCTGAGCAGTTTCAAAGTATCGCAAATCACATAAATCTATCCGATACAACATAATACGCATGAATCAGTCCTCAAATGCACAAAGTTTTGCGTTTTCAGCAAGTTATCGGCGCTTTTTCTGAGTCTCGTTGAGAAATTTTTGACTCTGTAAATCTGCTCAGAAGCAAGATTTTGCTTCAAAAGTGCGTTATATAGCAGAATCTTGCACCAAATACATCATATTTCGTGTTTTCAGAGTGCTATTTGCAGTTTTACAAACTTTGGAATGAGTCGAAATCACGCTCTTCCGCGCAGATTTTCACAATCAAAAAGTTTATATTCCTATTCAGGACCTCATAATATGTATGAATCTATCGACAAAAACATCATATTCCGTGTTTTCCGAGCGCTATCTGCGGTTATATGAAGTTTGAAATAACTCAAAATTACCACATTCTGAGCAGTTTCAAAGTATCGCAAATCAAATAAATCTATCCAATACAACAAAATACGCATGTATCCGTCCTCAAATGCACAAAATTTTGCGTTTCCAGCAAGTTATCGGCGTTTTTTCTGAGTCTCGTTGGGAAATTTTTGTCAATGTTAATCTGCTCAGAAGCAAGATTTTGCTTCAAAAGTGCGTTATATGGCAGAATCTAGCACCAAATACATCATATCCCGTGTTTTTAGAGTGCTATTTGCAGTTTTACAAACTTTGGAATAAGTCGAAATCACGCTTCCCCGCGCAAATTTTCACAATCAAGAAGTTCAAATCCCTTTTCAGGACCTCATAATATGTATGAATCTATTGACAAAAACATCATATTTCGTGTTTTCAAAGCGCTATCTACAGTTATATGAAGTTTGATATAAGTCAAAATTACCACATTCTGAGCCGATTCAAAGTATCGCAAATCACATAAATCTATTCAATTCAACATAATACGCATGAATCCGTCCTCAAATGCACAAAACTTTGCTTTTCCAGCGAGTTATAAGCGTTTTTTTCTGAGTTTCGTTGAGAAATTTTTGATTCTGTAAATCTGCTCAGAAGCAAGATTTTGCTTCAGAAAATGCGTTATATGCAGAATCTTGCACCAAATACATAATATTTTGTGTTTTTAGAGTGCTATTCGCAGTTTTACAAACCTTGGAATAAGTCGGAATCACGCTTTTTCCGGGCAGATTTTCACAATCAGAAAGTTCAAAATTTCTATTCAAGAACTCATAATATGTATGAATCCATCAACAAAAACATCATATCTTGTGTTTTCAGAGCGCTATCTGCAGTTATATGAAGTTTGGAATAAGTCAAAATTACCACATTCTGAGCAGTTTCAAAGTATCGCAAATCACATAAATCTATGCAATACAACATAATAGGCATTAATTTGTCCTCAAATGCACAAAATTTTGCGTTCCAGCAAGTTATCGGCTTTTTTCTGAGTCTCGTTGAGAAAATTTTGACTCTATAAATCTGCTCAGAAGCAAGATTTTGCTTCAAATGTGCGTTATATGGCAGAATCTAGCACCATATTACATCATATTTTGTGTTTTTAGAGTGCTATTTGCAGCTTGACAAACTTTGGAAGAAGTCGAAATCACGCTTTCCCGCGCAGATTTTCACGATCAAAAGTCGATATTTCCTATTCAGGACCTCATAATATGTATGAATCTATTGACAAGAACATCATAATTTCGTGTTTTCAGAGCGCTATCTGCAGTTATATGAAGTTTGAAATGAGTCAAAATTACCACATTCTGAGCAGTTTCAAAGTATCGCAAGGTCACAATAAATCTATCCAATACAACATAATACGCATGAATCCGTCCTCAAATGCACAAAATTTTGCGTTTCCCAGCAAGTTATCGGCGTTTTTTTTTGAGACCTCGTTGAGAAATTTTTGACGCTGTAAATCTGCTCAGAAGAGCAAGATTTTGCTTCAAAAGTGCGTTATATGCAGAATCTGGCACCAAATACATCATATTTCGTGTTTTTAGAGTGCTATTTGCAGTTTTACAAACTTTGGAATAGGTCGAAATCACGCTTTTCCGCGCGGATTCACACAATCAAAAAGTTCATATTCCTATTCAGGACCTCATAATATGTATGAATCTATTGACAAAAACATTATATTCGTGTTTTCAGAGCGCTATCTGCAGTTATATGAAGTTTGAAATCAGTCAAAATTACCACATTCAGAGCAGTTTCAAAGTATCGCAAATCACATAAATCTATCCAATACAACAAAAAAACGCATGAATCCGTCCTCAAATGCACAGAATTGTGCGTTCCAGCAAGTTATCGGCGTTTTTTCTGAGTCTCGTTGAGAAATTTTCGACTCTGTTAATCAGCTCAGAAGTAAGATTTTGCTTCGAAAGTGCGTTATCTGGCAGAACCTAGCCACCAAATACATCATATTTCGTGTTTTTTAGACTGCTATTTGCAGTTTTACAAACTTTGGAATAAGTCGAAATCACGCTTTTCCGCGCGAATTTTCACAATCAAAAATTCCATATTCCTATTCAGGACCTCATAATATGTATGAATCTATTGACAAAAAACATTATATCTTGTAATTTCAGAGCGCTATCTGCAGTTATATGAAGTTTAAATAAGGTCAAAATTACCACATTCTGAGCAGTTTCAAAGTATCGCAAATCACATAAATCTATCCAGTTCAAACAAAAAAACGCATGAATCCGTCCTCAAATGCACAAAATTTTGCGTTTCCAGCAAGTTATCGGCGTTTTTTCTGAGTCTCGTTGAGAAATTTTTGACTCTGTATATCTGCTCAGAAGCAAGATTTTGCTTCAAAAAGTGCGTTATATGGCAGTAATCTAGCACCAAATTACATCATATTTTGTGTTTTTAGAGTGCTATTTACTGTTTTACAAACTCTGGAATGAGTCGAAATCCACGCTTTTTCCGCGCAGATTTTCAGGATCAAAAAGTTCATATTCCTATTCAGGACACTCATAATATGAATGAATCAATTAACAAAAATATCATATTCCGTGTTTCAGAGCGCTATCTGCAGTTATATGAAGTTTAAAATAAGTCAGAAATACCACATTCTGAGCAGTTTCAAAGTATCGCAAATCACATAAGTCTATCCATACAACATAATACGCATGAATCCGTCCTCCAAATGCACAAAAATTTTGCGTTTCCAGCAGGTTATCGGCGTTTCTCCTGAGTCTCGTTGAGAATTTCGACCCTATAAATCTGCTTAGAAGCAAGATTTTGCTTCAAATGTGTGTTATATGGCAGAATCTAGCACCAAATACATCATATTTCGTGTTTTTAGAGTGCTATTCGCAGTTTTACAAACTTTGGAATAAGTCGGAATCACGCTTTTCCGCGCAGATTTTCACAATCAAAAAGTACTTATTCCTATTCAGAACCTCATAATATGTATGAATCTATTAACAAAAACATCATATTTTGTGTTTTTAGAGCGCTATCTTCAGTTATATGAAGTTTGGAATAAGTCAAAATTACCACATTCTTAGCAGTTTTCAAAGTGTCGCAAATCACATAAATCTATCCAATACAACATAATACGCATGAATCCGTCCTCAGATGCACAAGATTTTGCGTTTCCAGCAAGTTATCGGCGCTTTTTCTGAGTCTCATTGAGAAATTTTTGACTCTGTAAATCTGCTCAGCAAGCAAGATTTTGCTTCAAAAGTGCGTTATATGGCAGAATCTAGCACCTAAAATACATCATATTTCGTGTTTTTAGAGTGCTATTTGGAGTTTTACAAACTTTGGAATAAGTCGAAATCTCAGCCTTTTTCGCGCAGATTTTCACAATCAAAAAGTTTATATTCCTATTCAGGATCTCATAATATGTATGAATCTATTGATAAGAACAATCTAAGTTCGTGTTTTCCGAGCGCTATCTGCGGTTATATGGAGTTTGAAATAAGTCAAAAATACCACATTCTGAGCAGTTTCAAAGTATCGCAAATCAAATAAATCTATCCAATACAACAAATAAGCATGAATCCGTCCTCGAATGCACAAAATTTTGCGTTTCCAGCAGGTTATCGGCGTTTTTCCTGAGTCTCGTTAAGAAATTTTGACTCTATAAATTTGCTCAGAAGCAAGATTTTGCTTACAAATGTGCGTTATATGGCAGAATCTGGCACCAAATACATCATAACTCGTGTTTTTAGAGTGCTATTCGCAGTTTCACAAAATTTAAAATAAGTCGAAATTCACGCTTTTCCGCGCAGATTTTCACAATCAAAAAGTTCATATTCCTATTCAGGACCTCGTCATATGTATGAATTCATTGACAAAAACATCATATTTTGTGTTTCCAGAGCGCTATCTGCAGTTATATGAAGTTTGAAATAGTCAAAATTACCACATTCTGAGCAGTTCCAATGTATCGCAAATCACATAGATCTATCCAATACAACATAATACGCATGAATCCGTCCTCAAATGCACAAAATTTTGCGTTCCCAGCAGATTATCGGCGTTTTCCTGAGTCTCGTTGAGAAATTTTTGACTCTATAAATCTGCTCAGAAGCAAGATTTTGCTCAAAAATGTGCGTTATATGGCAGATTCTAGCACCAAATTACATCATATTTCGTGTATTTTAAGAGTGCTATTTGCAGTTTTACAAAATTTTAGAATGAGTAAAAATTCACGCTTTCCCGCGCAGATTTTCACAATCAAAAAAGTTCATATTCACTTCTCAGGACCTCATGATATGTATGAATTCATTGACAAAAACATCATATTTTGTGTTTTCAGAGCGCTAATCTGCAGTTATATGAAGTTTGAAATAAAACAAAATTACCACATTCTGAGCAGTTTCAAAGTATCGCAAATCACTAAATCTATCCTATACAATATAATACGCATGAATTCGTCCTCAAATGCACAAAATTCTGCGTTTCCAGCAGGTATCGGCGTTTTTCCTGAGTCTCGTTGAGAAATTTTTGACTCTAATAATCTGCTCAGAAGCAAGATTTTGCTTAAAATGTGCGTTATATGGCAGAATCTAGCACCAAATATATCATACTTCGTGTTTTTAGAGTGCTATTTGCAGTTTTACAAAATTTAGAATGAGTAAAAATTCACGCTTTTCCGCGCAGCATTTTCACAATCAAAAAGTTCATATTCCTATTCAGGACCCTCATGATATGTATGAATTCATTAACAAAAACATCATATTTTGTGTTTTCAGAGCGCTATCTGCAGTTAATGAAGTTTGAAATAAAACAAAATTACCACATTCTGAGCAGTTTCAAAGTATCGCAAATCACATATAAATCTATCCAATACAATATAATACGCATGAATCCGTCCTCAAATGCACAAAATTTTGCGTTCCCAGCAAGTTATCGACGTTTTTTTCAAGTATCGTTGAGAAATTTTTGACTCTGTAAATCTGCTCAGAAGCAAGATTTTGCTTCAAAAGTGCGTTATATGCAGAATCTAGCACCAAATACATCATATTCTGTGTTTTTAGAGTGCTATTTGCTGTTTCACAAACTCTGGAATGAGTCGGAATCACGCTTTTTCGCGCAGATTTTCACAATCGGAAAGTTCATATTCCTATTCAGGACCTCATAATATAAATGAATCTATTAACAAAAATATCATATTCCGTGTTTTCAGAGCGCTATCTGCAGTCATATGAAGTTTGAAATAAGTCAAAATTACCACATTCTGAGCAGTTTCAAAGTATCGCAAATCACATAAGTCTATCCAATACAACATAATACGCATGAATACGTCCTCGAATGCACAAAATTTTGCGTGTCCAGCAGGTTATCGGCGTTTTTCCTGAGTCTCGTTGAGAAATTTTGGACTCTATAAATCTGCTTAGAAGTAAGATTTTTGCTTCAAATGTGCGTTATATGGCAGAATCTAGCACCAAATACATCATATTTCGTGGTTTTTAGAGTGCTATTTTGCAGTTTACAAAATTGAGAATTAGTCGAAATTCACGCTTCTCCGCGCAGATTTCCACAATCAAAAAGTTCATATTCCTATTCAGGACCTCATAATATGTATGAATTCATTGACAAGAACATCATATTTTGTGTTTTCAGAGCGCTATCTGCAGTTATATGAAGTTAAAATAGTCAAAATTACCACATTCTGAGCAAGTTTCAAAGTATCGCAAATCACATGAATTTATCCCAAAACAACATAATACGCATGGATCCGTCCTCAATGCACTAAATTTTGCGTTTCCAGCAAGTTATCGGCGTTTTTTCTGAGTCTTGTTGAGAAATTTCTTACTCTGTAAATCTGCTCAGAAGCAAGATTTTGCTTTAAAAAGTGCGTTATCTGGCAGAATCTAGCACCAAATACATCATATTTTGTGTACTTTGGAATAAGTCGTAATCACGCTTTTCTGCGCAAATCTTCACAATCAAAAAGTTCATATTCCTATTCAGGACCTCATAATATGTATGAATCTATCGACAAAAATATTACATCTCGTGTTTTCAGAGCGCTATCTGCAGTTATATGAAGTTTAAAATAAGTCAAAATTAACACATTCTGAGCAGTTCCAAAGTATCGCATATCACATAAATCTATCAAATACAACATAATACGCATGGGTCCGTCCTCAAATGCACAAAATTTTGCATTTCCAGCAAGTTATCGGCGTTTTTTCTGAGTCTTGTTGAGAAATTTTTCACTCTGTAAATCTGCTCAGAAGCAAGATTCTGCTTTAAAAGTGCGTTATCTGGCAGAATCTAGCATCAAATACATCATATTTCGTGTTTTTAGAGTGCTATCTGCAGTTTTACAAACTTTGGAATAAGTCGAAATCACGCCTTTCCGCGCAGAATTTCACAATCAAAAAGTTCATATTCCTATTCAAGACCTCATGATATGTATGAATCTATTAACAAAAACATCATATTTTGTGTTTTCAGAGCGCTATCTTCAGTTATATGAAGTTTGAAATAAGTCAAAATTACCACATTCTGAGCAGTTTCAAAGTATCGCAAATCACCTAAATCTATCCAACACAACATAATACGCATAAATCCGTCCTCAAATGCACAAAATTTTGCGTTTCCAGCAAGTTATCGGCGCTTTTTCTGGGTCTCGTTGAGAAATTTTTGACTCTGTAAATCTGCTCAGAAGCAAGATTTTGCTTCAAAAGTGCGTTATATGGCAGAATCTTGCACCAAATACATCATATTTCGTGTTTTTAGAGTGCTATTTGCAGTTTTACAAACTTTGGAATAAGTCGAAATCACGCTTTTCCGCGCAGATTTTCACAATCAAAAAGTTCATATTCCTATTCAGGACCTCATAATATGTATGAATCTATCGACAAAAACATCATATTCCGTGTTTTCCGAGCGCTATCTGCGGTTATATGAAGTTTGAAATAACTCAAAATTACCACATTCTGAGCAGTTTCAAAGTATCGCAAATCAAATGAATCTATCCAATACAACAAAATACGCATGTATCCGTCCTTAAATGCACAAAATTTTGCGTTTCCAGCAAGTTATCGGCGTTTTTTCTGAGTCTCGTTGAGAAATTATTGACTCTGTAAATCAGCTCAGAGGCAAGATTTTGCTTCAAAAGTGCGTTATATGGCAGAATCTAGCACCAAATACATCATATTTCGTGTTTTTAGAGTGCTATTTGCGGTATCACAATCTTTGGGATAAGTCGAAATCACGCTTTTCCGCGCAGATTTTCACAATCAAAAAGTTCATATTCCTATTCGGGACCTCATAATATGTATGAATCTATTGACAAAAACATCATATTTCGTGTTTTCAGAGCGCTATCTGCAGTTATATGAAGTTTGATATAAGTCAAAATTACCATATTCCGAGCAGTTTCAAAGTATCGCAAATCACATAAATCTATCCAATACAACATAATACGCATGAATCCGTCCTCAAATGCACTAAATTTTGCGTTTCCAGCAAGTTATCGGTGTTTTTACTGAGTCTCGTTGAGAAATTTTTGACTCTGTGAATCTGCTCAGAAGTAAGATTTCGCTTCAAAAGTGCGTTATATGGCAGAATCTAGCACCAAATACATCATATTTTGTGTTTTCAGAGTGCTATTTGCAGTTTTACAAACTTTGGAATAAGTCGAAATCACGCTTTTCTGCGCAAATCTTCACAATCAAAAAGTTCATATTCCTATTCAGGACCTCATAATATGTATGAATCTATTGACAGAAACATTATATCTCGTGTTTTCAGAGCGCTATTTGCAGCTATATAGAGTTTGAAATAAGTCAAAATTAACACATTCTAAGCAGTTTGAAAGTATCGCATATCACATAAATCCATCAAATACAACATAATACGCATGAATCCGTCCTCAAATGCACAAAATTTTGCGTTTCCAGCAAGTTATCGGCGTTTTTTCTGAGTCTCGTTGAGAAATTTTTGACTCTGTAAATCTGCTCAGAAGCAAGATTTTGCTCCAAAAGTGCGTTATCTGGCAGAATCTAGCACCAAATACATCATATTTCGTGTTTTTAGAGTGCTATCTGCAGTTTTACAAACATTGGAATAAGTCGAAATCACGCTTTTCCGCGCAGATTTTCACAATCAAAAAGTTCATATTCCTAGTCAGGACCTCATAATATGTATGAATCTATCAACAAATACATCATATTTTGTGTTTTCAGAGTGCTATCTTCAGTTATATGAAGTTTGAAATAAGTCAAAATTACCACATTCTGAGCAGTTTCAAAGTATCGCAAAT